>SNQJ01S0193387.1:0-13232 GCA_010110895.2 Picea sitchensis
TTGGGGATGAGTGACACTTGTAAGACATAGAATTTTTAGAGGGTTTTTCATTAAAAATTAAAATAAATGTGATTTAGGTCAAAACCGGATAAAAAGAAGGGGAATGGGGGAAAGAAAGGAGGAGCTATTAGGTATTGTTATGCTGCCAAAATTGAGAACGGGACTGATTGCTTGTGAGGAGTTGGGGATTTTCTCAGTTGTATTAGAGTGGTAGCTTAGCCGTGGAGGTGGGTTGGGAAGCTAGCTTACTGTCTGGACTGTGTGTGGCCCCTTTTCATCTTGGGGGGCTAAGGGGGAAGCAGAGTACCCCTAGCGATTGGCTGGGAGGTACTGGTGAGTTATTGAAGGTCGGCGAGCGGTATTGCATGGAGCGCGCAGACAAACCTTCGAAGGAGGCGAACAGGCAAAGGTACGCCCTTCGGTAGAATGAAAGACAGTGTAAATAGTTGTTTAACATTCTGGACGGAGTAGAATGGCTTATTTCTTATTCTGACTGTGTAAATTAGTTGTTAATATTCGGGACTGTGTAAAATAGGATGTTTATTATTCTGGACTATGAAAAAGAATTTTGGTTCATTATTCTGGACGGTGTGCTTCAATTTATTTTTCGCTGGCTTATCGTTTCTCTCCTGGCGGCTGTCATTTGACGTTCTTTCAAGTATTAAACATAGGAGGTGTTTTGCTATGTTTTGACCTCATCTAAAGCTTTGAATAGGTGCTAGTTTCCTGGTGGGATCTACTCTTCTTTAAAGCTTTTTCTTGATGACTGTTTCTGTCAGGATTTTCCTTTAGTTGAAGCTCTAATCAGGCGACAGTTTTTGATATTGTTTTGTTGGATTAACCCTAACTGTATATGTTGATTTCGCCGATCATCAGTGGAAAGTTTTTCGGATAGCTTAGTGCCTGGTGTTTTGGGATTTCTTAGGCGGAGATCTTGAGCCCAAATGTTATGGCCGAATCATTGAAACATTTAAGTATCAAAATATTTTCCCTTTTAAACTGTGTTTTTCACCGGCAACCGCAATAATGGCGGTCTTTTGTGGCGTTTTTATTATTTTTAAATAATCATAGCTCTTCTTCTTACTTTTAATTTATTTTGCTAGGGTTTTATTGGGTTCCCAAATTGTAGGGTTTATTTTTGTATTTTTGCCGCTTTATTCTTTAAATTCTTTACAAGATCAAAGAGCAGTAGAATCGTTTCAGAATACTTTAAATCCTTGTCCATGGTGGAAGCTTAAGGTTTCAGGGTCATTGGCTCTGTGTACTTTCTTTTAATCCCAGTGTTGTTGCGCGTTGTATCTCTGTGTATTTTTAATCCTTGTGTATTTATTTTTAATCTCGTTGGCTCTGTGTGTTTACTGCATTATGGGGCAATAATCTCAACACTGTTGTATCTCGGTGTACCTTGTTGTTGCACGTTTCCTTGTTTCTCTCTCTGCGAATAGGCTGGGGACACCCATGCTTAACCACATATCTCTGCCCTTTTCCCTAAATTACTCGCTGACAACATTCTGATAGCTACGCACAGTCGATGACAGGGCCACATTCATGCTCATTCGTGGGTGGCATGACCGAGTGTTATGCGTGCCCTGGGCAGCTGCGCACAGAGTCATTGTGTGTGTATTCTTCTCGGTTCTGAGTTTAATTACTTCCCTCCAAAAAAAATACCCTAATACCATTTGGATTTTGCAATGAAAACCAACAAATATAACACTACATATCCAATGACTTCTTATGACAAAAAGAATCAAAATTTTCAAGAGAAATTATTTCAAATATAATTCTTATGAAAATTATTGTTTCTCTAAATTTTTAATATGTATCTAGTTTTTTTTTATATGTATTATTACTTCTATGAAAAGTGTGAATGACGCATACACAAGAAGATAAGTATTAAATACAAAGTTAATTCATTTTTCTTATAGATTGGCTCGAAAAGACACATGGAGAAATACATTTTGTCTATCATTACTTGTGTGAACACTACAAAATGAAAGGTATAAAAGAAAACTGATGAAAACAAATTCTATTATAGAGAGAAATTATTAGTTTCTTGAATCTCATATGCTTGAAGCGATGCCATATAGTAATGTAGAATGTAAAAAAATACACGCATGTATGCTTTAAAATTTTAAATGAACTGAGCATTGAAATAACAAGGCATGTGAAAGGGTGCAGTGAAATATGCCAATGAATAGGACTTTGTTACAGGTATCGACATGAAGCAAAGAAATCAATTTAATATTTTTGGTTTTTGCAAGTTGTAATTAGATTAGTGTAGGTAGCATAATGATCAAGTTTACTATGTGTATCATAAATTTTATGAGAAATTTGAAATGGTAGATACACAAAGAGTATTAAACCAAGGTGATTTGCATATATATCAACTTGAAAAGACACATAAACAAACCTAGTCTAGGTAACATTATGTCTATGAGGAGTATGCAACAATAGATAGACAAAGAGCATAAAACCAATATTATTTGTGTATACATCTAATCTAGAATATAAAGTTATAGAAAAATGCATAATGTAAGTTGTAGAGCTATAGTAGCAATATTGCACTTACAATCTATATTCTTGATATCAATAGAGAATAGAATGTAAGGTACCATATCTATTATTATAGCATAAAATAAAAATACCGGTAAGGTACCTTATCTATTATGTGTTGATTACTGGTAATGATTGGGTACTTAGATCATCATCTCATTGTAGGAAAGGTGAGGTAAATGTGATACTGATTATTATTTTATGGTGTATTGTTAATGTAAAGTCCTTGAATTAAGCACATTGAAATTAATGTAACGAAATGTAAAGAATGACTATGTAATGGAACGTTAGAGAATGTCAATGGTTGTAATGTAATGTTAAGGTCATGTAATGTCATGATTCATGCTAGAAATTATAGTACTGTTGATTGAATGCTAACATTGTCCATGGTAATGATAAGGTAGTATGATGTTCAGGTTAATGCTAATACCCATGGCAGGGTTAAGGCTAATGTGGTCACTGCCTTATGGTAACAATAATGTAACGGTTTTAGATAGCATAAGGGGGAGGGTGATTGTCCTTGTAGGTGGTTATGATGTTGTAAATTGTAAAGTGGTTGAGGTTGTGGTGGCGGTGTTGAAGGTTTATTATCCTTAATCAGTTAAATGGTAATTCTTGAGCCAGAACCATGAGTCATTATGGTGTATTAATTAGGGCTATAAATTATTTACATGTATTATTTAAGGCAGGGTTGGTAATTCATCATTAATAGAATTCAAATGGTGTAAATGGTCTGTATTTTTTGTCGGAGTCCTTCTGACTTTCCTCTCCCGTAGAGTTCATGGTTGTCCTTGATTTGTAGTACTTGGTTGTCTTACATTGCATGGTCTGCTTATGTTGGGCGGGATATAGACACCTCCGTGTAGCCTTACTATATATGTCTGAGTGGGCGATTTTTCTGTGTAAAGAATCCAGTGCCATATCAAGAGTCTTGGGCCCTTTAAAGGCAGGGTTTCCACTCTTGCAACACACTTGACAGATATTACTAGTTTCTGCCTGAGCAGTCGACCAGGAGCCTATCTGACCTTCTCTCTCTCTGGAGCAGAGGACTAAGATTAAACACCCTGCTTTTCTGTGCAGAAATAGTAAACCCTACTACTATGGATTCCCCCCTCTGTGACTGTACTATACATAACACCTTGTGTCGATTTCTGCTTACAGTTGCTTGTTGTTTGCTTTGTCAAATGGCTGTCTAATGCTTGCAGTTACTTGTGGTGCATCGTATGTCTTCTTGTTGTGATCATCGTGGTTGCGTCTTAAATAGTCATTGGGTGGCGACATTGAGTCAATTATGTCTGTTTCCCTTCTACACGCGCGCACACACTTTAAAATAAATAAATAAAAATATTTTGCACCTGTTATCAGAGTTTTTGTTGTACTTAGGAGGTCATCATAGGAAGGACCAACTCGTGCTTAGTCAACATCAAATCCAGCAATGATTAAGACAAGTTGTGGTCAATTAAGAGGACAACACAGTCAATTTCTAATTATAAAAAATGTGGTCACTCCAACAAGTAAAGTTGTGATTTAAATGGATAAAATCATGGGTGATTTCTACAACAACACAGTCAACTTCTAATTATAAAAACGTTGTCATTATGAAAAGTAAAGTTGTGATTTAAATGGATAAAATCGTGGATGATTTCTACAACAACATAGTCAACTTCTGATTATCAAAAACGTGGTCATTCCGGCAAGTAAAGTTGTGATTTAAATGGATAAAATAGTGGGTGATTTCAGCATGCAACACAGTCCATTTTTAATTTCCAAATCATGGTCTTTCACAGTAGGAAATTTGATGAATTGAAAAGAAAAAGTGTGGGCATTAACAGGAATCAAATGGAAGTGAAATTTTAAAGACAAACACAGTCTTAAACAAGGGAAAAATTGCCCCAAAGGTAAATGAAATGCAGACAAGAATAATTCCTCCTTTCCATCGCCAAAATACAAAATAAAAGTGCAAACCAAAAATCATTTCGTTTTTCGTTGCCAGAATACCCAATGTAAAATGTAGAGATGAATTCATTTCATTTTTTATTACCAGAGTACCCAATGTAAAATGAAAAGATGAATTCATTTCATTTCTCATTGCTAGAATACCCAAAATAAAAATGCAGACCAGAAATCATTTTATTTTTCATTGCCAGAATACCCAATGTAAAATGCAGAGATGAATTCATTTCGTTTCTCATTTCCAGAATACCCAAAATAAAAATGCAGACCATAAATCATTTCATTTTTCATTGCCAGAATACCCAATGTAAAATGCAGAGATGAATTCATTTCATTTTTCATTGCCAAAATACCCCAATACAACGCAGACAATAGTAAGAGAATCCAATTATCTAATGGGAAGGGTCATGTAATGATTGTAGGGGTTCTATCAGTCAAGGCATAGAGAAAACCAACCAGGACACAAGATAATCCACATGCAGAGGTCATTTCCAGATGACGGAATCAACAATCAGCCAGGGACAAACATCAAGGGTAGATGGCTAACAGGTTCATCCTTCGCTCATCGTCCTCGCACAGAAAAGTAGGGCAATGAGATCCATAGGTCTTTTAACGCTAAGGCGACGACCATAGATCAGACTCTTGGCTGACTTCTTAGGCAAGCACTGGTGAGATAGGGACGAAGGCTAAACAACCACGAAGGTCATAATCAACACAGAAAGGTGGCCAAGACGTGTGAGGAAATGAAGCCATGGGAGCCGATCTATCATCGAGGTAGGCTAAGTAAATTTCAGAAAACCATCTAGACAATCAATTCACTCACCCAAGTAAAAATGCAGATTCAAGCATAAGTTCTAAAACAATTTACCATACAAAACGAATAAAGCGTATCATTTCCTATTTGGAGTGGACGTCTCGCCTGCTCCTTGCAACTCCCGCGTGACGACCAGTAAGACTACATCGGTACCTCCCAGCCAATGCTAGGGGTACTCTTCTTCCCCCATAGCCCCCGAGCCGCAAAAGGGCCACACACTCACTATCCAAATATTTTGACTAGCTCCCAGCTCGCCTCACAAGGCCGAGCTACCACTCCTCACCGAGTTGGGTATCCCAACTCCCACAAGCTAAGTCAGTCAAGTAGATAATTCTACAGTGTAACGTTATGCAAACAGAAGAGATCCAACCTCCATCTCCTTCCTTCATTATATAGAGTTTCGTGGTTCCTTACTTTCCAAAAATCTTGTTTAGTTAAGTTTTAAAATTTAATTCCTAAAATTCCTCCCCATACAAGTGTCGTATCCCCTTCATTCCTCCATAAATTAATTTCTTTAATTAATTAATTATCTTTATTTCCCCACCCACCTAAGAGTTACTCCTAGAATCACTCCTAGGTGTCCCCCAAGTCTCTTCCCTGGGTTTTAATAACTTTCCCTTTCATTAAATTGCTAGTTCAGTTTAATTAGAAATCTCTTAAATGGTAGATACTTTACTAAGTTTGACTTCAGCTTTTTTTTCCTTATGTTCCCTTTTCAATTTTTATGTTTACCTCTTTTCCTAGTTTCTTAATATTTTTTATTTTCCTCTTTCCCCTTTTGAGTGGGGCATCAAAAGTGTGAAATTAACCCTTTTGCCTTTTCTCATTTTAATTAAAGGTATATTTTAAATTATCAAAAGATAAAACAATTAATTCTAGCACTTTTTTTTTTTTTTAATTTTTATTCGATAATTTTTTTTCTTGAATAAATTAAATTTCTTCATTTTTTTTTTTTTTTTTTTTTTTTTTTTTTTTTTTTTTTTTTTTTTTTTTAATTTTTATTATATATATATATATATATATATATATATATATATATATATATATATATATATATATATATATATATATATATATATATTCCTACCACTTGGGAAGCCCTCAAACTCAATTCCATCCTCAGCAGTTCAGGGGCCTGGGGCATGAATATTCTATCCTCTCAGATTTCACTGAGGCCTCGGGCATGAATCTGAATCTTGAAAAGTCCAAGCTCTTCTTTTTCAATACCCCCACGACAGTCCAATTGCACATTTCCAGAATCCTGGGCATCCCCAGGAGCTCCCTTCCATCCAATTACCTGGGTATCCTCCTCACTGGAGCACCCGCTAAAACCATCTCTTGGGACAGTCTCCTCATCTCCATCTCTAATAGATTATCCAACTGGACTTTCAGACCTCTAAACCTTGCATCCAGACTTGTCCTTCTAAAGTCGGTCCTCCAAACTCTTCCCACTTACCTCTTCACGACGCTTGCTACCCCTAAACACATCATTAAAGAAATCAGAAACATCCAACGGAATTTCCTCTGGCAAGGAGTCCAATACAAGAATAAATGGGCCCTCGTAAGCTGGGAAAAGGTATGCACACCAAAAGGCAAAGGAGGCCTAGGTCTGCAGGACCCAGAAAATCTCAACCAGATAATGGGAGCTAAGATATGGTGGAGGTGGCTGAAAACACCAGAGGCCTTATGGGATCAAATCTGGAAACACAAATATGCCCCTACAATGCAACTGGACCAACTGATCAGACACAACATCAAAATGCAGGGGTCAAACATTTGGAATACCGCTTGGCAAAACAGGGACATGATACAGAAGCATGCCTTCTGGGAAATACGCAATGGAGACAGCGCAAGATTCTGGCAAGATTCCTGGCAACTTAAGCCTCTACAAGCCCTTGAAGAACTCACACCCCTCCACCTGGCATTCAATCAGCTCTCTGCACTAAAGGTACGTGATCTATGGAAACCCGTGGACACAGAACACACCTGGCGGCAATGGAAAATCTCCAACCAGGAGCTAGGCATTCCCCCTGATATAAACCTAACCGCCTGGCAGCAAGAGGCTGGACGTAGGAAAATTCTCTGGTGAGAAGGAAGTGACATGCTCAGATGGGGACACTCATCTTCTGGCAACTTCTCGGTAAAAGAGGCCTATAGTATACACTGCCATCAAAACAACCAGGAAGGGCACAACATCTGGAGCAAAATTTGGTGCAAGGAATTATGGCCTAAGGTATCTACCTTCCTCTGGTTAATTATTCACAACAGAATTATAACATGGGACAACCTCAGGAAGAGAGGGTTCACTGGACCATCCATGTGTATACTCTGTCAAGCCCAAGAGGAAACCAAAGAATACCTCTTCAATGGATGCAGCTACAACCAGGCAATCTGGGATCAAGGAGCACAAATCATGCACCGATCCAACCAAAATCGTGGCAGCATCAAAGATACTATCGAAAATTGGGACTCAAGCACCTACAGTAACCCCATTCTGAATCAAATCTAGCTCTTACTACCCGGCTTCACTCTCTGGCAGATATGGAAAGAGAGGAACAAATGCATCTTCCACTCCAAGCAGTCCCCAGCAGAGGCAACCTGGAATTCAGTCGTCAAACTCATCAGAGAAACTATTCAGAGCAAGCATTAGCAACTTCGGGACCAAGAGTACAATCGCGAGGAGGCACACATCCTCCAAAGCTGGATGCTGAACCTCAAAGACTAGGGAACCCTTCGGCCGCCTCAGAGCCACTTCTCCAGTTCGTCCCTTTGGACCCCCCTTCCTGCTGGATTCATAAAAATCAACTTCGATGGAGCCTCAAAAGGTAACCCCGAACCAGCTGGTTACGGAGCAGTCATCAGGAACTCTATTGGGAAAATCCTAACTCTCAGTGCGGGATACTTGGGAGAAACCACCAACAATGTAGCGGAACTCACAGGCCTCTTATAGGGTCTCAAACAAGCTCTTTCTCTCACCAGTCACAATATCATACTGGAAGGGGACTCTCAAATAGTCATTCAGCTCATCACAAAAATCCTGCATGGGGGACACCCACACAAAATCTCTCCCAGCTAGCGTTTAGTAGGATTGTTAGAAGACTTTCAAAGCCTGCTCAGGCGGAACATCAGTGTCATCCCCTCACATATCAAAAGGAAGGAAAACACAGTAGCCGATCTCCTCGCCAATGAAGGTGTTTACAGGGAAAGGGAGCACATAAGCTGGAACACTAGCAGCTCAGATCCCTCATATCTCCACCATCATTGCAAGCTACTGGCCAGCAAAGATTTCCCTACCCCAGATGGGGTGACATGTGTCCAGGACGTTGAGGCGAGGTGGCAAGGGGAGGTGGCGAGGGGAGGCGGGGGGCCTTTATTAACTGTCCTCCCCACACACTCTGCGATCCATAGTGCGCGTCAACTCCTTCCATCTTCGTAGCATGAAGCCTTTCAGCACGAGTGTCATAGGTCCTAACAGACAGAGCATTAAGCTTGTAGCATTAATGGAGTTTATTGGGATTTATTGGTCCATCAACCTTCTCGAGGGATCCATTCTATTTGAACAGTTCTCTGCGCAGCGAGGCGACTTGGCTCTCCTCTCCGTTCCAGCTATGTCGCTTCTAAGGGGGAAACCGCGTAGAGGGGCTGGATGGTATGCCACCGCCATGAGAAGGAAAAGACACAGGGATTTCCAGAGTGCAGTGACTCTAGTTAGAAGGTGTCGACGGCAGGCAATTCATGAAGCTTCACCTCCTGGCACAATCATAGAATAGGACCCGAGCATACAGCCCCCTCCGGATTTCTTGCACTAGAATTTGGTCACCTTCCCGGATGACTGGGACCCCTACGCCCGTGTCTTTCGCTCTCGCATCACTCTGCCCGGCAGAACCTCTTCTGACTCTTGTGCCAAAGCTTCTCTGGACCCCGGCCCAGGACACTGCATCATCGAAGAGGAGAAGGTGATGGAAGCTGATACAGTCCAGGATGCAGACTATCAAGGAAATGAAGACGCGTAGATGAGGCCGCCCTCGCCACCTCTTTTGCTCCCGGAGCAATTGAAGCTTATCTTTGAACTCCGAAGCCTAGCAGAAGACCAAATCTTTCACACGGTCTGCGCAAGCCAGCGACTGGACATGTTATATGCAGCTTACTCTAATGCCTCACCCAAGCGACTCTGTCCTACCTGTGCACAGCCTTTCGTCATTCCAGCTCGAGCAGCAGAAGGACGGGACAACAAGGCGAGCCCCGGATAAAAGGTTCCAGCGTTTCCATGTTTTTCTTTACAATTGCTGTTGTACTTTCTCAGGACAGTAGTCCTCTAGCTGCTAGTCGAAATAGCCTTAGAAACTCCACTATTAAAATGCTGTTAGTTAAGACTATACCCCCTGGTTTCCTATGGGCAAGGTGGCTCTATGTTTTCCATCACTTTTGGACCTGTTACAGTGTGATAGCCAGGTGTCCTGGTTTCCTTCACAGGCAGGACACCTGGCTCCTATCTGGCATGTATTCTCTTTTTTGTATGAAGCTATAATAGGAAGGTCCCACTTTTACTTAAAAATATATATATATATATATATATATATATCACAATTCTTTTAATAAAAAAGATAAAATTTTACCACTAACATGATTTAGACCTAGACCTTAATATTCATGATGGGTGACATTTTATTAGGGAGATTTTTTCTTAAAAAATCTTATCACATTGTTCATCCTAAGGATGTCTAGGTTCATTCATTTATCAAAACAACACGAAGTGCACTTCAGGACACACTAGGTGCTCCAAGGGTGCCACTTGCCTCTTTCCATTTTTCTTGCTCGACGTGCCCTTCAGGATGCACCACGTGCTCCAAGGGTGTCACTCACCTCTTGAATGACTTGGTAGACATCAAAAACCCTTGGAGTCAATACTTCACCAGTTGAACTTGTGGGAGACTAAGGACCTCTAAGGAATAAGGTCCCCGCCTTATTGCGTGCCCCTTAGAATCATCATGAGCGACTGTTGTAGTCTTTTCTCATGACATCGTGGGTCCTCTCGAACTAAGTAAACATTAACCTACAGTTCGAGCCACGATAGGAGTGCTAGTAGGCTGTGGAAGTGCTATTGTCCACACCTCTCCCTCAACATCTCTGGTAGTCATGCGTGACCCCTTTACTCCACATGTGAGCTTGGTTGACAAGATATCATCAGCCTGCATAATCGACAAATCATGTCAAAACATATCCATATCATATCATCTAATCAGATGCACTAATATCACAGTAAAACAATCAAACCCCAATGGTACACTCCCTGACTTGATCCAGAGTCCAAGGGGTTTTGTCGATGCATCTGCATCCTCGAGGTCCAAAATCCTGCACACTCAGTAAAATCTAGTCAATAGCACCTGTCTATGTCGAGGTGATAAAACAACATGTCATCATCCCATAATGCCTCATAATCAAAATCAAAATTTTTAATAGCATAATAATCCAGATCACTTGCGAGAAAGTGTCCTCAAAGAATAAGTTCGCTCAGTGCGCCAGAGAGGGATGTTACACAACTCAATATAAAATCTTCTCAAAGTGGTTTATAAAACAAGTTACTCACATTTATCTTCAATTATTTTATTGCAAACTAATGGGTAGACTGACAAAACAAAAGGTTGTGTTTCCTCATGATGAGGAGTGAAATAATTCCCCCAACTGATAAGAGTTCATAATTCACTTGAAACACACAATGATGAAATTAGATCACTTAGTACTACACCCCAAAAATATCGAAAGTATTGTCATGCTATATCAAAACCATAAAATTATTTATGTTAAAAAAAGTATTATATAGCATAGGCTTCATATAGTCAAATCTAAGAATGCAACAATATGTTCTTTGATATGGTGATAAGGTTCTTAGTTTACCTTATTTACATTTGTTTTTGCAATTATTAGTTTTTCCACATTTTCATATATTGTTTGGTAAAAAGGCATACGATTATGCATCAAATATTTTCCGTTCTAGATATTTTCCTAATATTTGGTTAGCTTCACTCATCCTAAAGTGATTTTATTCTACAAAGAATTAGAAAACCAAAAATTTGAAGATAACCATAACAAAATTTCAAATGGATGAGTGAATTTTGAACTTTTTTAATTCAAACCATTTTAATTTACACCATTGTACTTGTTATATGGTTAAAAATTATCGCTAACTTGATCATTGCGTAGAATGGCACTTAAAATTTCCACATTTGAACATCATTGTTGTTATATATGATAATTAAGGCCAATCATTCATTTATTTGACTAACAATCAAAACATTTAACATAAAAAAACTTGTATGAATTCAAACAATTTTATGAAACAATTAAATTAACCATCCATTTATTTCACAAGCCATAACATCATCACATTTGAACTCTAACTACAAAGGGAAATCAACATACTACCAAAGTCATCCCTCCTTCTATATTTATGATATGGAAATCTCTTGCACATTAATGAAGAAACATTTTCACACAATATTCAATACTTACTATAAAAACAAAAAACAAAAACACTAAATATAATTGTATATAGAAATCTCTTGCACATTAATGGAGAAACATTTTTCACACAATATTCAATACTAACTTTAAGCATGAAATAAATAACACTAAATATAATTATATTAATTTTCAAATATTTTCATGTGGAGTGTATGCCATAACGTTGAAAGACTCTCTCGCAACTACACATGATATTAACAATTTTTTTTATTCTATTGTTGTTGGAGAATATTTATTAATGTAAGTAAATTCACTATATTAAATTATTTATGGCAATGTCAATCAATAACCTTATACGAAGATTTAGAAAACCAAAAATTTTAGAAAACCAAAAAGTTGAAGATAAACCTAACAAAATTTCAAATGGATGAGTGAATTTTGAACTTTTATAATTTACACCATGTATTTGTTATATATTTAAGAATCATCATTAAATTTATTATTACATATAATGGCACTTAAAAGGTCCACATCATGTTAATATTTGAACATCATTATTGTTATATAATAATTAAAGACAATGATGCATTTGTTTCACTAACAATCAAAACAAAATAACATAAACTATTTTATGAAACAATTTTAAAATAACCATCCATTAATAAATAACATAAAAAAAATTGTGAAAAAAACTTATATGAATTCAAATGAAACAATTAAATTAACCGTTCATATATTTTACAAGACATAACATCATCACATTTGAACTCTAACTACAAAGGGAAATCAACATATGACCAAAGTCATCCCTCATTTGATATTTATGATATGGAAATATCTTGCACGATATTTATGATATGGAAATATCTTGCACATTAATGAAGACAAAATTTTACACAATATTCAATACTTATATTAACATTTTATTATTCATTTGTTGTTGAAAAATTTTATTATTCATTTGTTGTTGAAAAAGCTTCCAAGAATTTTTATTCATGCAAGTAAATTCACTAAATTACCATTTTAAATTTCACCATGTACTTGTTATATCTTTAAGAATCATCATTAACTTGATTATTACATAAAGTAACACTTAAAAAGTCCACATCTTGTTAAGATTTGAACATCACTGTTGTTATATAATAATTAAAGGGAAATCATTCATTTTTTTCACAAACAATAACATAAAAAAAACTTATATGAATTTAAACTATTTTATGGAATAATTTTAAATTAACCATCCATTTATAAATAACATAAAAAATATTGTATGAATTTAAACTATTTTATGGAACAATAAAATTAATCGTCCATTTATAAATAACATAAAAAACTTGTATGAATTCAAACCATTTTATGAAACAATTAAATTAACCATCTATTTATTTTACAAGCCATAACATCATCACATTTGTACTCTAACTACAAAGGGAAATCAACTTACCACCAA
>SNQJ01S0193387.1:13242-27311 GCA_010110895.2 Picea sitchensis
TATAGGTCATTAAACACCAGAGTGACAACCGTCGATTCGACTCTTGGCCGACTACTCAGGAATAAACTAATAGCTTAAGGAATAGGGACAAAAGATAAAAACACAATTATTCTTCATATTAAACAATAAAACAACTCATAGAAGTCATTGCAATCAGAGTTTGGGTTCTCCATGGGAAATCAATTCAGATATAATGAGCATAAGAATGGGATGAATTTAAGTTCTTTGATCATAAAACACTGGGATCATCAAGACAATTGTTGAAGATAAAAATGAAATCTTTGGATAGTGTTACGATGAATAAAACATAATCTTTAACATAGTATAAGTACATTACTGAAGGCGCAAGAAAAATAATTAAACTACCATTCAATACAAATATACACATGTATATCGTAGCCAAATGCGAAAGCTCTGAGTCGGTGTCCCCTGCATGCTACATCCAACTCCCACTTGCCAACTGATGTGGCCTCACTGGTACCTCCTAGCCGACGCTAGGGGTATGCTGCTTCCCCCAGATCCCCCCTGAGCCAGAAAGGAGCCACACACACAATAGTAGAGAATTCTAGCACCCATCCCACCTCGCAAGGTCAAGCTACCACTCGTTACTCGAGCTAGGTATCCCAACTCCCACAAGAGAAAGTTTAGTCAAGGTAAAATTTCAACAACGTAAATTTACACAAAAAGATGAGATCCATACTCCTCCTCCTCCATCATTTTTTTAGAGTTTTCAAGTAATTAGTTTCCCAAATTCTCATTAAATTCCTTTTTCATTTAATTAATTTCAAAAAACCTCCCCCGTACACATGTTGCCCGATACCCCTAGTTGCACCAAAAAACCAATTTTATTAATTAATTAAATATTTCTATTTCCCTCATCCACCTAAAAGCATTCCTAAAAATGCTCCTCAGTGTCAGAAAATTCCCTTACACTTCTTAAATGACCTATGCCTTACTTAATTCCTAGTTGAGTTCATAATTAGAAAGTTACAAAGGCAAGATTCCTTACTAAGTTAGACATTCAACTTTTTCTTTATGTTTCCCCTTTTCTTTAAGTTTCCTAATTCTTTTATGTTTCCCTCTTTTTCCTTTTTAATAAAAAATTAATTTAACAAGTGTAGATAAAACAATCATTTATCCTTTTTCCTTTTTAATTAAAAATTAATTTAGCAAGTGTAGAGAAAAAAGCAAGCATTTACACTCTTTTCCTTTTAACTAAAAATTAAATTAGCAAATGTAGATTAAAACAACCATTACCCCTTTTTAAAAATTTAATCCTCCATTAAAATTTTGACTTTAATATATAACTTTGAATTTCTTACATGTTTATTTATTTTTATTTTTTTTGACCACATGTTCTACTTAGACCTAGGTTTTAATTTTACTAGGCTTGGTGACATTTTTTTATTAGGGAAAATTGTTTGTTTAAACCTTACTTATCTCATCATTCATTTTATGTCTGACTAGGTTTATTCACTTACCAGTTAAAATCGTAGTGTGCCCTTCAAGATGCAATATGTGCTCCAAGGATTCGACTCACCTCTTTCCATTTTTCTTGCGCGACGTGCCTTTCAGGATGCACTACATGCTCCAAGGGTGCCACTTTCCTGATGCAGGAGCATCCACAACACATCAAGCGAGCCAACACATTGAGAGGAAACAGTTGGACAACGCCAACACACATTTTGAAATACTTGGGAGTTGTTGTGCCCATCTTTATTGAAGTCATTCATAAAGAAGAGCACTTGTATTGTAAAGGGGACCTTGAGCCTTTAAGCTCACATCCTTAGTAGGTAGGAAGGCATCTACTTTAGTTAATGCAGGTAGATAGGATTTTAATTCCAGATTTGACAGTTTTAGTTTTCGAGAGGGAAAACAGATATAAACACCCTCCTTTGTACGTTGTAAAGGATCATTCAGAATTCATTCATTCAGCAGAAAGAAGAGGGAGCGAGCAGAGAAACTTGTATGCAGAACCCCATGTACAGATTTGAATTAATAGAAAAGAGTCTTTGATTCAATTTCATGGCTGGTGTTGTTTCTCTGTGTATGTTGTTTATGTGCTCATGAATGTTTTCTTTTTGTCATACATTTTCTTTGATATGCTGTGTATGTGATTTCATGGTTGAATTGAAATCTATGAGAGTAAGAAATTAGCTTCAATTGTTTCTCTATTCTGAGCCAAGAGATTCCTGCATAGAGTGCAGTGGAATTTGTCCGCAAGGAGTGCGTGACTGTAAGATTCAGATAGAGATAACTTTTGTTCTAAGATCTCAAAAGTGAAGATTTGGAACCAAAGTCATGCAAGGCGTGCGCATCTTAGAAGAAGGCTTAGGGTTGCGATTCTGAGAAAAGGGAACTAGGACTACTGTCGTAGGGGAACACGCAGAGTTGAGGAAGCTTCAACACTTAGTCGTGTTCGAAGATTTGTCTGCAAGAAGTGAATGCAACAAGTCCTCATAAAGACTTGTGAAGCGAGGACAAGCTCCGAGGGAATAGGCCTACAAGTTCTCTAAGGGAGAATTGTAGGGTGTGCTGTGGAAAGCTCGAGAGAAGCTCCACAGGTCGGCGAGTGGTTGAACAAAGTTCTGCAGAGGGGGCGTATAGTTCATTTCGCAGAAAATATCAACGAAGGGATGGATGGTTAAAATCTCCTGGAGAGATTTCATGAAGACCTGAGGACCATTAGATATTGCAAAGCTACAAGGAGTTTAAGGCATGAACATTCAAAGGTTCGAAACCCAGGAGGAAGAGGAGCCGTCGATCTAGAGTCACAGAGACCGTTAGGTCACATGCGACATCGCATATCGGCATATCGCGAGTTGGAGCACCAAGTTGCTGGAACGGGAGTAGCGATATCGTGAAGAGCGATACTCCGATAAGCTCTGAGCCGTTGATTGTGTGCGATGTGTGTCAGGAGATTCCAAGGAGTCGGGGTTCAGAGAATCAGGGTTCTTGACGATAGGGAACACTTTCATGCGGGATTAGCGATTAGTGATATTCCGATAGTGACGTGGCAGTGTGGGACCACGAGAACTAGTGGAGTACAGGTGGCATCAAATCGAGAATCGGGGAAAGCTAAATCCCGAGTCCAGGAACATCAGGGCTCGCGATCCCATGAGTTCCGAAATTCTGATAGAAGGATAAAGGGTGGAGAAGTCAAGTCCACACGTGTCTTGGAAAATCGGCCCATCGAGGTTTGGATTTTGGCAATTCAATTTGTCGACGTCGCGAGTAGCGATTTTCCGACAGGGAGAAGCTCCGATAGCTAAAGGGAGTCAACATTGACTCGCATCGAACTTCAGGGAATCGTGAGGTGAGAGACACGCAACCATAGGATTTGCGAAATCGCGAATTCCGATTTCCCGATTGTGAAGGGAGGTCAGAAAGGAGTTGATGTGGGTGAAGAATTCCCGACATGGAATTAGAGGAGCATTATCGCTCTTCGGGGCCGAGGTCAGAGAAGATCCTGGTGGAAGTAGGGGCACGTGGGTGGCGCGTGCTACGATCAGAGCTTGAAGTCTTTGCTTTCAGTAGCAGAGAGGAGAATACATTATGCTGCCAAGAAGGGAAAGATAGTCGCCTGATCCAGAGGACAGGGATGTGTGAAGAAGAGGTAGGTTGACAGGAAATCTAGAAATGGAAAGACAAATGAGAGATCTCCAAGAAAGACTCGAGGAGATGGAGACAGCGCAAAGACACAGAGTTGGTGCAGGGGATCTTAGCGATTCCAAAGTTGAAGAGGAAGCCAGACATGCAGAAGAAGTCAGAGCAGAGGATGCATAACCGAACGGTTGATCAAATCCATTTCCAGGATGAGTTCCAAGACCAAAATGGACATTCCAGTCTATGAGGGAAGCCTGGATGCAGACAAGTTGCTGGATTGGATCCGAGCTCTTGACACCTACTTCAACTATGAGGATATCGAAGAGGATAAGAAGGTAAGACATGCTGTTACCAAGTTAAAGGGACACGCAACATTATAGTGGGACGAGCTACAGGCAGATAGACGTTCCAAAGGAAAACAAAATATTAAAAGCTGGGATCGGATGATCGCAAAGATGAAGGCAAAGTTCATCCCGAGAGATTATCATATCACATTGTTCAGGAGACTGTAGAACCTGAGACAGAAGTTGATGACGGTGAAGGAGTACATCGAAGAGTTTTACAAACTCAATATCAGAGCAGGTCATTGAAAGAATGATGATGAGAAGGTAGCTAGATACCTGAATGGTCTGAGATATGACATTCACGATGAATTAAGCATGGCAACTATCAGGACAGTTGAGGATGCTTATCAGATGGCTCTGAAAGCCGAGGAGAAGTTGAGCCGTAAGCAAGGACAGCGAGGGTGAGGCAGGAGTCATCCCAAAGGCAAGGCAATTTCCCAAGAAAGAACTCAGAAGCCCAAGGACGAATGGAAGAAACCTCAGGGTAAAATTGATAGGGGTGGAACCTCACAGCGAGGACAACCAAATGATCAGCGAGGAGATTATGCTAATGCAAACACTCTTCCTCGTACTAGAGGTAGAGGTAGGGGAAGAGGTGGCATTATCACATGTTTCACATGTGGAAAGAATGGGCACAAGTCATTCGAGTGTCCAGAGAAGAAAAAGGACAGCGGAGAAGCTCACATCGCTGAGGTACCGAGGCGATGTGTGGAGAATGAAGACACCAGAAGTGGGAAGTCACTGACAGTACATAAATTTCTTTTAACACTCGAGAAGGAGGTAGAGGAAATAAATCAGAGAACCCAACTGTTCAGGACCACGTGCAAGACCAAGGGCTGGAAATGAAAGGTCATTGTGGACAGCGGAAGCACCGACAATCTCGTTTCAACCGAGATGGTGGAGAAATTAGAGATGGAGATGACTGATCACCCAAGTCCATATAAAGTATCATGGCTATAGAAGGGACATCAGGTGAGTGTCACTAAACAATGTTTAGTTGATTTCAAGATGGGTGAATATAAGGATAAGGTCTTATGTGATGTGATTCTCATGGATGTCTGTCATGTATTATTGGGTAGACCATGGTAGTATGACATAAATGTGGTTCATGACGGTAGAATGAACACATATACTTTAGAGAAGGATGGGAGGACACACAGATTGCTTCCGAAAAAGGATGAGGAGGTGAAACTGGAAGTAAGCAATACCATACTTCTCATGAGTGGGAAGGAGCTTCTCACAGAGATGGAGAAGAAGGAAAATCCACAATTCTTTGTGGTCAGAAAATCGAGAATTGTCCTGACTAGCACAAGAGTGGACGACTTACCAGTTGAGACTCAGGAACTACTGGGATAGTTCGCTGACATAATCTTGGATGAATTACCTCATTCATTGCCACCAGTGAGGAGTGTGAGTCATCACATTGACCTCATACCGGGAGCCAGTTTACCAAATAAGGCTGCATACAGATTGATGCCATAGGAAAATGAAGAAGTCAAAAGGCAAGTGTAGGAGTTGCTAGATAAAGGATTAGTCAGAGAAAGTGTGAGTCTGTATGCTGTTCTGACAGTGCCTAGTCTGAAGAAGGATGGAGGTTGGAGAATGTGCACAGACTCCAGAGAAATTAATAAAATCACCATCAGGTACATATTTCCACTGCCAAGAATGGATGACCTAATGGATTGCCTGAGTGGGGCAAATTATTTTTCGAAGATTGATCTGAAGAAAGGATATCACCAGATTCGCATGAGAGAGGGTGATGAATGGAAGACAACATTCAAGACAAATGAAGGTTTGTACGAATGGTTGGTCATGCCGTTTGGTTTGACAAATGCACCGAGTACATTCATGAGACTGATGAATGAAGTCTTGAGGGAATTCATCGGAAAATTTGTCGTCGTATATCTGGATGATATATTGATCTTTAGTAAGACAAAGGATGAGCATTTGAAGCATTTAGCCATTGTGATGAGGAAGCTGCAGCAGGAGAAGTTGTTGGTCAACATGAAGAAGTGTTCCTTCATGAAAACAAAGCTCATTTACTTGGGTTTTGGTATTTCAGCTAATGAGTTGAAAATGTATCCAGAGAAGGTGGACGTGATCAAGAATTGGCCATCATCGAGAAATGCTTTCAAGGTGAGGAGTTTCCATGGTTTGGCTAGTTTCTACAGGAAATTCATTCGGAATTTTAGTGGAATTAGCACAGCGATGATGGACACAGTAAAGAAAAGGCACAAGACTTTTCATTGGACAATAGAGGCTGAGAAGAGCTTCAATCTGTTGAAGTGAAAGATCACGAAGCAACCAGTATTGGTGTTGCTAGATTTTCAGAAGACATTTCAGGTGAAATGTGATGCAAGCGGATATGCCATAGGAGCGGTTTTGAGTCAGGAGGACAGACCAATTGCATATTATAGCGAGAAGTTGGATGAAGCAAAATAGAAATACTCCATGTATGATAACGAGTTTTATTCCATCATACATGCCTTAAATAAGTGGAGGCATTACTTGATCCCAAAAGAATTTTTATTATACAGTGATAATCATGCATTGCAGTTTGTGAGTCAACAAGAGAAGTTGAATCAGAAACATGCAAAATGGGTAGAGTACATGCAGAATTTCACGTTTGTAATTAAACACATTTCAGGAACTGCTAACAAAGTGGCTGATGCTTTGAGCAGGAAATGTTTGTTGTTGCAGGAGTTCAGAGTCAAGACATTGGGTTTTGAGAATCTGAAGGACATGTACACCGGAGATGTAGACTTCGGGGAAGCATATGAAGCAGCTGAGAATCCCGTTCTTAGGGATTGAATCCCATGGATAGATTACATGATCCAGGAGGGATTGTTGTTCAGAGGCAATCAATTATGCATTCCGAATTGCTCCATGAGGGAGAATTTGGTGAAGGAAAAGCATAGTGGCGGATTAGCAGGGCACTTTGGTCATGAAAAAACATTCGCAAAGCTGAGCGAATCATATTTTTGGCCAGGAATGTGAGCATATGTCAAGAGGTTTGTTTACAGATGTAGGATTTGTCAGCATTTAAAAGGTCAGAAGCAGAATGCAGGTCTTTATCAACCATTGCCCATACCCGAGAGGCCATGGGAGGCGATAAGAATGGATTTTGTATTGGGTTTGCCGAGAACGCAAAGAGGGGTTGATTCCATCTTTGCGGTGGTGGACAAGTTTTCAAATATGAAACATTTTATTCCATGTCAAAAGACCAGTGATGCGACCCACATCGCAAACTTGTTTTTCAAAGAGATTGTTAGACTTCATGGATTGTCGAGAAGCATAGTCTCGGATAGGGATACCAAATTCATAGGTCATTTTTGGAGGACGCTATGGAAGAAGCTAGGAACTAATTTGGCTTTTATTTCAGCTTACCATCCGTAGACAGACGGACAGACCGAGGTGGTCAACAGAAGTCTTGGAGATTTGTTAAGAAGCCTGGTGACAAAGCACCATAGCAGCTGGGACAACATATTGCCGCAGGCGGAGTTTGCATACAACGATTCAGTGAATCGGAGTACAGGCAAAAGCCCATTCCAAATTGTATATGGGACACAACTGAGGGGAGTTTCTGAACTTAGGGAGTCAGAACAGGCTACGACTAGCAGTGCAAGCGCAGAGGAGTTCGTTGAAGCGATGAAGGAACTTGACAGCAGGGTGAAACAATGACTAATGGATTCAAATCAGGAGTACAAACGTAGAGAAGATCAACATCGGAGACAACTTGAGTTCAAAGTTGGGGATCTTGTTCTAGAACACTTGAGGAAGGAAAGGTTCCCAAGGGGAACATATAACAAGATCAAAATGAAAAAGATCGGGCCATGCAGAGTCCTGAGAAAATTTGGAGAAAATACTTATGAGATTGAGTTGCCAGATGGCATCGAAATATCTCTGATAATTAATGTTTCGGATTTATACCCATATAAGGTTGGAGAAGAAAAGACTGGAACTAAGGAACCGATGATCTAGTTGCAGAGAAACCACAGATGGAGTGCATACTGGACAAGAGAGTGGGAAAGAAGACCAGGCGAAAGCAGTACTTCGAGTACCTGGTGAAATGGAAGAATCACCTAGTGGAGGACGCTAGCTGGGAGACTGAAGCAGTTATCCAAAAGCATGGATAGACCATGCAGGAGCTCATGGACAAGAGCCCATGAAACTTTTCAAGCCAAGGAGTGTGATGCAGGAGCATCCACAACACATCAAGCGAGCCAACACATTGAGAGGAAACAGCTGGACAACGCCAACACACATTTTGAAATACTTGGGAGTTGTTGTGCCGCTCTTTATTGAAGTCATTCACAAAGAAGTGCACTTGTATTGTAAAGGGGACCTTGAGCCTTTAACCTCACGTCCTTAGTAGGTAGGAAGGCATTTACTTTAGTTAATGCAGGTAGATAGGATTTTAATTCCAGATTTGACAGTTTTAGTTTTCGAGAGGGAAAACAGATATAGACACCCTCCTTTGTACGTTGTAAAGGATCATTTAAAATTCATTCATTCAGTAGCAAGAAGAGGGAGCGAGCAGAGAAACTTGTATGCAGAACCCCATGTACAGATTTGAATTAATAGAAAAGAGTCTTTGATTCAATTTCATGGCTGGTGTTGTTTCTATATGTATGTTTTTTATGTGCTCATGAATGTTTGCTTTCTGTGATACATTTTCTTTGATATGCTATGTATGTGATTTCATGGTTGAATTGAAATATGTGAGAGTAAGAAATTAGCTTCAATTGTTTCTCTATTCTGATCCAAGAGATTCCTGCATAGAGTGCAGTGGAATTTGTCTGCAAGGAGTGCGTGACTGCAGGATTCAAATAGAGATAACTTTTGTTCTAAGCTCTCAAAAGTGCAGATTTGGCACCAAAGCCATGCAAGGCGTGCACAGGCTATAAGAAGGCTCAGGGTTGCGATTCTAAGAAAAGGGAACTAGGACTGCTGTCGTAGGGGAACACGCAGAGTCGAGGAAGCTTCAACACTTAGTCGTGTTCGAAGATTTGTGTGCAAGAAGTGAGTGCAACAAGTCCTCATAAAGACTTGTGAAGCGAGGACAAGCTCCGAAGGAATAGGCCTACAAGTTCTCTAAGGGAGAATTGCAGGGGGTGCTGTGGAAAGCTCAAGAGAAGCTCCACAGGTCGGCGAGTGGTTGAACAAAGTTCCGTAGAGGGGGCGTATAGTTCATTTTGCAGAAAATATCAACGGAGGGATGGACGGTTAAAATCTCCTGGAGAGATTTCATGAAGACCCTAGGACCGTTAGATCTTGCAAAGTTGCAAGGAGTTTAAGGTGTGAACATTCAAAGGTTTGAAACCCAGTAGGAAGTGGAGCCATCGATCTGGAGTCACAGAGACCGTCAGGTCACATGCGACATTGCATATCAGCATATCGCGAGTTGGAGCACCAAGTTGCTGGAACGGGAGTAGCGATATCGTGAAGAGCGATACTCCGATAAGCTCTGAGCCATCGATTGTGCGTGACGTGTGTCAGGAGATTCCAAGGAGTCGGGGTTCAGAGAATCAGGGTTTTCGACGACAGGGAACACTTGCATGCAGGATTTGTGATTAGCGATATTCCAATAGTGACGTGGCAGTGTGGGACCACGAGAACTAGTGGAGTACAGGTGGCATCAAATAGTGGATCGAGGAAAGCTAAATATCGAGTCCAGGAACATTAGGGCTTGTAATCCCATGAGTTCCAAAATTCCGATAGAAGGATAAAGGGTGGAGAAGTCAAGTCCACACGTGTCTCGGAAAATTGGCCCATCGGGGTTCGGAGTTTGAAAATTCAATTTGTCGACGTCGTGAGTAGTGATTTCCCGACAGGGAGAAGCTCTAATAGCTAAAGGGAGTCAACGTTGAATCACATCGGACTTCGAGGAATCATGAGGTGAGAGACACATGACTATAGTATTCGCGAAATTGCGAAATCCGATTTCCTGATTGTGAAGGGAGGTCAGAAAGGAGTTGTTGTGGGTGAAGAATTCCCAACAGGGAATTAGAGGAGCATTGTTTCTCTTTGAGGCCAAGGTCAGAGAAGGTCCTGGTGGAAGCGGGGGCACGCGGGTGGCGCGTGCTGTGACATTTCCTCTTGACAGACTTTGGTAGATGTCAGACCCTTGGAGTCAATACACCTCCAGGTGTTCTTATGGGAGACTAAGGGCCTCTAAATAATAAGGCCCTTGCCTTATTGCACACCCCTTATAATTATCGTGAGAGACTGTCACAATCTACCCTCATGGCATTGTGGGTCTTCTCAAACTAGGTAATCGTCAACCTACAGTTCGAGCCATGATGAGAGTGCTAGTAGGTTGTGGAAGGGTTGCTGCCACAACTCTCCCTCAATGTCTCTGGTTGTCATGCGTGACCCCTCTACTCCATTTGTGAGCCTGATCTGCAATCTATCATTAGCGTGCATCCATCATCAAATCATGTCAACAATAATAATCAATAATCATAACATCTAATCATATGTACATATGTCACATTAACAACAGTCAAACCCAACAGTCCACTCCCTAACTTGATCCAGAGTCCAAGGGGTTTCATCGATGCCTCTGCATCCTTGAGGTCCAAAGTCCTATGCACTAAGGAGAACCTAGTCAATAACACCTATCTATGTAATACAACCAAATAACATATCATCAAATCCATAATATCTCATAATCATAATCAAAATAACCAATAGATATAATAATCCGGATCACTTGCAAGCAAGTGTCCTCAAAGAATTAGTTCGCCTAGTGGGTGTAAGAGCAGGATGTTACATACACCCCTCTTGGTTTAAACTTCNTGTATCACAGTATCATAAGCCTATATATAAAAAAAAAAATAGAAACTATTGATGCATATCATATGCGTCCTCCTAGATTGCCAAGTGCAGACTGTAGTTGTCCCATTGGACATTGACCTAATATATTTTTCAATGTCATAGTTGTCGAATGCGATGGTATAGGATGCAGATTTCCTCCATCGTGAGTGAACCCTCGTTATATACCTACAAGGAACCCATGTCAATAACATTTGTAGGATCACTAACATAATGTCTCAAAACAGATACATGAAAACATCGTGCATATGCCTCAAAGAATTAGGAAAGGCTAGTCGATAGGCCACTAGCCCCTTCTTTTCCACAATCTCAAAAGGTCCCATGAACCTAGGAGAAATTTTAGCACCATTTCCAAACATGATCGAACTCTTATGCAGTTTCACCTGCAAGAAGACTCGATCTCCAACTTCATAACTACGGTTGACATGGTGCACATCGACATAACTCTTCTGTCGNGTCAGGGACCTTTAGTATCGGTGTTGTCATCAACAACTCTTTAAGCCTCCAAAATGCTTCCATGCATTTCTCGGTCCAAACAAACTTCTTGTTTTTCTTCTGCAATTCCGTGATCGGATTTGCTATCTTCAAAAATCCCTTGACAAACCGTAAATAGTATCCTACTAAACCCATAAAGCTATGCACTTTCGTGACATTCATCGGCACCATCCATTCCATAATAGCCTCGACCTTGGCTGGATCCACGTCAATACCTTCGCCAAAGATGGCAATCCCTAAGTAGTGAATCTTCGATTGATAAAAAGAGCATTTGGACAATTTCCCATACAATTTATGCTCTCACGGACACTGTAGTACCAAGCACAAGTGCTCGTCATGCTCCTCCATCGTACGAGAATAAATCAAAATATCGTCAATGAATACTTGGACGGACTTTTCCAAGTACTCGCAGAACACCCCATTCATCAAAATCATAAATACTCCTGGGGCGTTTGTCAGTGAAAATGGTAAAACAATAAACTCATAATATCTAAACCTCGTCTTAAAGGCGGTCCTAGGGATGTCATCCTCCTTGATATGCAACTGGTGATACCCTGATCGCAAATCGATCTTGGAGAACACCATCGCACCCTTCATTTGATCGAATAGATTCATCAATTCTCGGCAAAGGATATTGATTCTTGACCATGCCCTTGTTCAGTTGACGGTAGTCAATGCAAAGCCTCCATGATCCATCCTTCTTTCGTATGAAAATAACAGGTGCACCCCACGGTGACACACTAGGATGTATCATTCCTAGGTCCAACAACTCCTTCAGTTGCATTTTCAACTCTTGTAACTCTGAGGTCGACATCCGATAAGGCGTTCTTGTTATCAGTTCAGTCCCCGGTTTTAGGTCTATGGTAAAATCCAACTCTCTCTCTGGAAGCATCCCAGGTAACTCCTCTGGAAATACGTCTGCAAACTCTCTCACCACCGGAAGGTGTTCTAGACCTTATGCTACTCCCTTCTCATTTAATGCAAGGATCGCATAAATCTTGCACCCCTTGCGCATACTCTTCCGTAGCTGTAAGGAAGAGATGAACCTTAGGGAAACTCCCGGGTTCCGACCTACAATCACATGCCTCTATCCCTCATCATCGACCAAGCTCAACCATCTTGTCTTACAGTTGAGTATCGCCTCATGCAATTCCAACCAATCCATACCAATTACAACATCATAAGATCCTAGGGTCATGATGTACAGGTTGGCCCTTGTGACAAACTCTCCCACGTTAAGGGCACAGCCCATAACCATTCCTCCAACCTTCTGTTTGGCTCCCGAATCCATCTCTACGAAGCTAAACTCATCCTATTCGAATGCCTTTACCTTAATACTTGTTAGCGCTGCACCAGAAATGAAACTCTCGGTACCACCGGGATCTATCAAAATACTAAGGTTTTGGTCAGTGACGGTACCTGTCATCTCGAGCACAGTCGACTAGTGCTCTTCCTAGCAGTTATTCACTACTGCATGAATCTGATGGGCCTTGCCCATATCTCCCAATGTAGTGGGTCTGACTAATCTGGATGCTCTAGTCCTCTCCACAGGACAATCGCGCTGGTAGTGTGGATCCCCACACGTCCAACACCCCTTCTTCAGCTCGGTAGTCCTGGTACCCGAAGTAGAAGATGATGGCCCACCGGCCTAGAACCCTGGTCTGTTATGCTAAACAGGCCTAAACTGTTGCTGTTGAGGGCGACGTTGTTGTTGATGCAATGGTCCTCGATAAGGGGTTCGCTGCTCAGGCAACGGTCGCCGGGGTGTAGTGAAAGTGGATCCCCTCTGGAAGCCATGATATCCCGGTGTATGTCTCACTGGTGTCTGGTGCTGCGGTGTTCCATATGGGACCTACCCTGCTGGTCTCGCTAGAGTCTTGGTCTGACCCCCACTGATAAGCTCCTCCTCTACTATGAGGACCTTCTGGATGGCATCGTGCAAGGTTTGAGGCATCAAAATACTAACCTTTGCATGCAGGCTGTCGTTAAGGCCGAACACGAACCTGTTGACCTTAAGTTTCCCAGTGTTAAGGTGCAGAGCGTACTAGAGCAGCTCCATAAAATGGGCCTCGTACTCAGGCACCGTACGACCTCTTTGTCGTAAGGAATTAAACTTATTGAGATGACACTCAATGAATTCCTAAAGGTACCTCTCTCAAAACCGTTCCTCGAATAGTTCCCATGACACGTCTTCGACAACCATGTTCAGCTATGGTAGGAGCATCTTCCACCATAGAAGAGCGCTCCCCTTCAGTTGAAAGACTGTCATGCAGACCTTCATGTTGGAGGTATAATTGCGAAGTACAAAGAACATCGCCATGTTCTCCAACCATGCCTCAGTGGTTGCGCCATCCAGGTCACCAAAGAACTCAGGAAACTTGACCTTCTCGAGTTCATGGTGAATGCTACTAGTACCGACTGGAGCGCATGGTGGAACCTCAGCGGGTGCCGACACCCTGGCCTCATCTCTATCTAAATGGCTGATCAGTGCCTCAAACATGCGCTGAAAGGATCTCATCATTCCGACTACATTGCCAACTACTATATTCTCCTACCTGAGAACCTTCTCGCCTCCCTAGGGGTTAGACCCCTTAGGCATGGATGCTACTGGAGGCATCGCACCACCTCCCCTAGAACCTCGTTGTCTGCCTCTGCGGTGTCCTCTAACCATGATCACCTGCATGCACACAATCAACTCGATTATCAACAGTATAATCAAATCATGGCAATGAAATCCGTAGCGATCCCAAGTCGCGGGTTGAACCCTCTCTGATACCATATGTAACA
>SNQJ01S0193388.1:0-11561 GCA_010110895.2 Picea sitchensis
AGTGAAGTGTGTGTTAGAAGTGAGGCGCTAGCCTCTTATTTATATCAATCTGGCACGTGTGAAGAGTCACCATCTGGCAGGGCTGACCTCTCACACTGGGTGGGTAAATCCACCTTTAATTAAATCTGGCCCTTTCATTATAATTGTTGGGGCCGACTTCTTATTCTGCACATTGTAATTGTCCGATGACCAATCTGCAAAAGGGGATTTGGTCCTTGTACAATTACCGACTTGATTAATCCTCAATGGGGATTAATATAATAATAAAAATAATAATAATGACATGATTAATCCACAATGGGGATTTAATCCAATAACAAAGTAATAAGAATTCTCTTCGCAGTTACATTATTTCAACAAGGGTCACCACAATAGAGTCACCATGTGCACAGTTGCAATCTTCGATGCACTGAGTTCTGATGCACCTTTAGAACCATTAAGATTTGTCGTTCAATCCCAGGGAAAATCTTCAATTTCATCCGCAGCAACAGCACCAAACATGTTAGCACCATAAGTCACCTCTGGATTGCGGCAGAGGTAATCCTGATACCCATCAGAGTTTATGTTACAGATTGGTTATAAAAGGGTCAAATGGGCGCACTCTCAGGAAAATATAGTCTTAATTCAAAAAACTAGGCTGATATGCACAAGCAAGTGAGGTCTTAATTTAACTTCAGACAATAAATTGTAGTAAGGGTAGGAGGAGGAAGACTTCGGTGGGAAAATGTAGATCTCTGCCAAGGACATCGAGTCTTTCAACAGCCCAAGGAGGAACGATTTAAACACAGTAACTTCTCGAATTTAAATCTAATAGAAACTAAAAGGAACTATAACAACACTATAATCAAACTTTCATCATAATGCAGTCACAATAATTCAAGTGAATCATTCAACCATGAACTCTTTCAGCATTAGAGGGAAACAAGAGGGAGTAAGAAAGCTGACTGTCATTAAACAAGATGTCTCAAATGCATATACATAACCAGAGAACTAGAATGTTCATTAAAACTTTACAATACGGGAGCTTTCCTCTACCATCGACCTTTACAAAATAAAAAAATGAGTATATATACTCAGAACAACTCCCCCCTTCATAAACACGCTCTTGCCATTACATTCAATGTTTGGCGTCTTCGTGTTCTTCTGCCTAACTGCACTTGCATTCCTCTGTCAAACACAAGGAAAACCATTGACAGGGGGACATTGAATTGACAGCCTACCCCCACGGCCATCTGTTCCCATGTTGTTTATTTACGGGATGAAACGAGGTTTCAACTACCTCCCCTAATTTCCATTAACTCACTGCATCAGGATCGGGACGAAGCCTAACACACATGAATGCTCCAGGAGACGTTCGTGACTCCTCCAAGTCAAGCCCAATGTTTTGAAACCACGTAGACCTTCTGATGAAACCAAAACGAGCGCTTTCAGCTCTTGGCACAGCACTTATCCATCGCTCCATGCGACCTTGGGCCATGACCCTGCGCTTATCCCCTATAAAATTTCAGGGCTTCGCACTTCGGGAGTTTGCACTCCCCTTGACTTCAAAAATCCCGATGCTCGAAATCGTGAAAACGACCCATCTGGATCGACGGTCGGATTTTCGTTGACCATGAAGGCCAAAATCATTTGCTCGAACAATCTCAGTCACTTGTTGCTCGACATGCGCCTTCCCTTTCTTTATGGCTCTATTCCCATATGACCGCGGGCTGTGACCGTGAGCCCAACTCTCAGGCGCGTCACGTTTTTGCGTTTCGGGAACTCGCGAGGTGTCTATGCTCAAAACCCCGAGTCGCGAAATCGCGACGCTCGAATCAGCTAACACGTGCCCCTCTTTGATCAGACAGCCCTCATCATTTCGTGATTTCGCATTTCGCGAGTCCTCACGACTCGGCCCTTTGACTGCTCCATTCCCCAAAATGATTAAATGCTTAATTGTGTGCCACGCGTCCTGCTGAGAAGGACGGCTTAGATCATTTCGTGATTTCGCATTTCACGATTTTGCATTTCGCAAATCCTCGTAACTCTTCCCTTTGACCTTTCTGACTCGCAAAATCATGACTCTGCCCGACGTTATTCCTCGTGTAATTCTATGATCTTGATTGCCCGATGGTCGTTGATACGGCTTGCTTAATGGATCTTTGTCGTTGAACACTGAAACCGCACTCCTGCTTGTATTTTAAGCCCGAAGTGAGCTTTTCTGCGTGTTGTGCTTGGACACTTCTTACGCAAGGCGCAGACCTCGATACCCTTCTTCCCGTGACAAGTATCGGTGATAAAAGAACTCTTCTCCACTCGCGGTGGAGTTTGAGTGATTGTTGTGGCTCCCTTGTGGGACCTTACATCTGTTGTGTATGGCTTAGAAAAATTCTCGGTAGCAGAGGAGGCGTGTCACAGGCCCTTTGGTTTTGTTGGATTTTGGCATTTCGTGTGAGGGGTGATGTTATAAAAAAGAGTTGCCTATCGGGTCCACCTGAAGATTGGCCTAGGGCCATTTGCAGGGTTGGTTGATTCTCGGCTTGTTATCATGTTTCTCGGTAACACATGAGTGGTAATCGTTGTAGTGAAGCTCGTCTTGGGAAGCGCTTTGAAAGAGAACTCTTCTCCACTCGCGGTGGAGTTTGGGTGATCATTGTGGCTTCCTTGTAGGGCTCTGCATTTGTATGCCTTCGGAAATTTCTTGGTAGCACATGAGTTGTGTTGTTGGCTTATTTTCTTTGGTTTTTGTTGGATTCGGCATTTCGTGCAAGGGGTGATGTGATAAAAAGGAGTTGCATGTTGGGTCCACTTGAATATTGGCCTAGGGCCATTTCAAGGGTTGGTCGACTCTCGGCTTATTATCATGTCCATCAGTATCACATGAGCGGTAAGCGTAGGGAACCTCATCTTGGGAGGCACTTTGAAAGAGCACTCTTCTCCACTCGTTGTGGAGTTTGAGCGATCGTTGTGGCTCCCTTTCACAGCTTTGCGTTTGTATGGCTTAGTAAAATTCTTGGTAACACATGAGTTGTGTTGTAGGCTCTTTGATTTTGTGGGATTCGACATTCTGTGGGAGGGGTGATGTGGTGATAAAATGGAGTTTCCTACCGGGTCAACTCGGAGATTGGCCTAGGGCCATTTGCAGGGTTGCTCAGTTCTTGGCTTGTTATCATGTCGCTCGGTAGCACATGGGTGGTAACTTTAGTGAGAGCTCCATCTTGGGAGGCGCTTTGAAAGAGCATTCTTCTCCACTTGTTGTGGAGCTTGGGCGATCGTTGTCGCTCACTTGCAGGACTTTGCATTTTATATTCCTTGGGAAAATTATTGGTAACACATGAGTTGTGTTGTCGGCTTTTCGGATGGTTGCGGGATATAGTATATCGGTTGGCTTTGATTCGTTGAGATCCTTTGTGGATGATGCGATTTATTGTGGTTTTCATTTGTTCAATGCCCTTGTGTTGTTGGATCCATGAAGCCAATGTGATGCATTGTGTTCTATTTGTTGACGGCGGAGGTTTTCCATTTGTGTGAAAGGTGGTGCGGGAAACGAGTTGGTTGTTGGGTCTGCCTGAAGATTGGCCTTGGGTCATTTGTAGGGTGGTCGACATCTAGTTTTTTGTCGTCTCTGCTTGGTAACACTTGAGCGGTAATGTTGGTAATGCTCGTTGTGGGAGGCACTTGTAAGAAAAACCCCTTTCCATTCTATGTACGTGGAGTTTAAGGGATTGTTGTGGCTCCACGAGAGGGCTTTGTCTTTTCATTGATTGGCACTCTAGGGTGCCAATTTGTTGTGCTTGTACTCTTTCCATGTTGGCATTGTTGAAGGAGATGCATACATTCAAGAGCATGTAACGCAAAATATTTTTGGGTTGGGAACATTTGCCCTCTTGAAGTCTTTCCCTATGCTCACTTTTTTATCGGGCAGTGTGAGGAATGCCTCCTTTTGGGGATAAAGCTTATGGGTGTGCATTCCTTTAACGTGCATGTCCCCTTTAGTTTCGTTATCTTTGAGGCTTATTATTAATGTGGCCTGCTTTTGTGCGGAGTCGTTGATTTTTCCCTTGCATCTCGTATGGAAAAAGGGGATGGAGCTTTCAGGGATGTTTCCACCTTGTTTGGGCCATGCATTGTCTATGCATTAAGGTTTTCCGCAGGGGCCGTTAAGGCGCGCAACACCACATTGTCCTTGTTGAGGACCAGCGTCGTGGATCCCAAGGACACCTCGATGTGTAGTTTGGAAGGTTGGAGGGTTTCACTGTTCCCTCCCTCTTCCTCTCTGTTTTGGTTGTTTCGACCCTTTCCAGAAGCGTTCGTTGGTGATCCCGCTATGTGGGAGCGAAAGTGGAGGAGGGGACCTCAGGGGCATTCTCACCTTCTTTCATCTACGGATTAAGGTGGTCGTAGGGGTCGTTTAGGCAGGCAACACCACATTGTCGTTGGTCGTGGACTAGCGTCGTGGATCCCGAGGACACCTTGATGCGTTGTTCGGAAGATGGATGGTTCATTGTTCGTTCTTCTTCTTTTTGTTGCGGTTGTTTCGAGCCCACATCGGGAGAGCGCTTTCTTCTTGATTAATCACACTTCGTGGACCAAAAATTGAGAAAGGAGGAGGGGGTGCAGTTGGGGATGTTCTCAGCTTCTTTTGTCTATGGATTAAGGTGTTCGTAGGGGTCGTTTCGGTGGGCAGCACCACATTGTCATTGGTACTGGACTAGTGTAGTGGATCCCGAGGACACCTTGATGCATTGTTCAGAAGGCTGGAGGGTTCATTGTCCCCTCTTCTTCTTTCTATTGCGGTTGTTTCGAGCCCATGTCGGGAGCTCTTTGTTCTCGGTTGTTCTCAGTTGAAATGTTTCATGCTTGCCACGCGTCCTTTTCAATGGACGGTCCGGATGATTTCACGGACTTCCCTTTCGCGAGTTTGCTCCTCTACTCCTTGCAAATCTTCTGGTGTCTGGTTCCACGAACACCCCGGATTTGTTGCCACCTGCCCTCCTGATGATGGACGATTTTGATCGTTTCGAAACTTCTTTCGTGCACCTTCCTCTGGATCCAACGATTGTCGATCCACGCGCTCAGATCCAACGGTCCAAATCTGATCTCTTCCTATGCACGTTCTCACTTGTCTAGACTTTGATCAGATGGTCCAGATCCTCCCACGATATACGATTTTGATCGAATCACGATTTTGCATGTCACGACTTTGGAAACTAAGGACTTCTCTTCTCCCAAATCCTGATATCCAATCCCGCGAAATGAACCAACGGTTCAGATCTCTCCTGGATTGACGGGTCCTATTCCTCCTGAGCTTTGAGAGTTAAATGACTCTAACCTTTATCCTCCTCGCAGCTTCTCTTGATCCGACGGTTGTCGGCTATCGACGCTTCTTCTTCGAAGATTTTATGTCGTTTGTGCACCTCCTTAACGAGTCCCAGCCAAATCCTTTGGCCCTAACTCTCCTGAACTTTGATCTTATGATTTAGAAGATTTCCAGTGGTTCGAAGGTCTCGGCCTTCGAACTTCTTCCTTCTGTGGAACCAACTCTTGGTCTCGTTTACGCTTCTAAAAAGCATTATCTCTTCTAAGCTTACGAACTTACTTAGTTTTCTAAGGGACTCAGCCCTTGCTTCCTTAGAAGACTTTCGGTGTCCTCCTGACACACTTTGCACTCATCCTCCTGAGCTTATGAACTTGGAACAAGTTCTCTCCACGCATTCTCCTTGCGCTTGACTGGCTTTCAGATGGTTGTCTCTTCAACACTTTGTTTGAATGTTGTCCTGGTGCACTCCTTGCACAGGTCTTCCTCCAGAGTGTTCAGTAACTTTGTCCCTATCTCTCCTTGAAGGGATATAAGTGCCCTCCTGGCGACTTATGCTCAAGCACTCTTTGTTGAGCCAATAGAGTATTTGGCAACTCTATGAGTGTATTTCCTGAGACACTCCTCTTCTCTCAGAACTCGAAATAGAGTTCCCCTCGTGCACTCTATGCACTTGCTCAATTCCCTCCTAGCAGAACTCTATAGAACCTTCAGTAGTTCTGCCTTCTCTCTGAACTCGATAAAGAATTGTTCTCATGTACACTTGCACCGGCTCAATGTCTGCCTGGCAGAGATCTATAGAGTTCTCAATAACTATGGTTCTTCCTTTGAACTCGATAAAGAATTATTCGCTTGCACTCCTTGCACAGATCCCTCCTCTAAGGTATTCAGTAACCTTGAGGTTCCTCTTGAGCTCGTGATCGCTCTGGTGCGCCCTCCTGGCACGTTCTTTTCTAACTCCGCAAAATTCAAATGCGCACTCCTTATGCTGGCTACAGAACCTCCGATGTTCTGTTGTGCACTCTTTGCACAACCTAAAGAATCCAGAACAATATTACACAACTCAATGAAGATAAAATAAATCTATCTCCTACTGCAAGTGAAATTAATCATACATCTACAACATTCATTCATGAAACATTCACAAACACATAAACAAACGATATGCAGGAAAAACTGCTTTTCTATTATCTCTGTGTGTCTATACAGATGTTTAAAAAACTAAACTATAACCAAGACCCGGTTCTCTCAATCTCTCTCTCAGAACTTCTAAGATCTCCTCAGGCCTCTCTACCCTAGATCTCCCTATCTTTCTCTTCCTTTCTTAATTACAAGAGAGGGCTCTTTGAGCTTATCCTCTCCTCACCATTTTAGTGTTATCATTATCTTAGATATGGCACGATACTCCTATGGCTACATTACATAAATGCTCATCCAGACCTTACTACAATCTGGACCTGCTACATGCAACCATTTAAGGCAACCCCAACCACTACATGTACAAAGGTATGGTCTGGCATTAAAATCCTTACAACGAAATCCTCATGGGATCTGATTTCGTACAAAAAAAAATGTGAGAGGTTCAATGCCTTTCTTTCTTCTTAAATGCGCGTTGATGTGCTGGAATGTTGGAGTGTTGCTGAGGTGGAGCGATGCTCATGGTACCAACAGAAGGGTTTCCCGAACCCGAAGGTCCAACTTTCGCCAGGGGGTCACAAGGAACAATGATGAGGGACTAGGATGGCGAGCGCAGGGGGTTGAGTCGTTTTTCATCCATCCCATTGACGATTACCCCTCATGAAACGATCGACATTCAAGGCACAAGCCACCATTCCCTCGAGCCAACGACTAATTGTAACACCCTGTTTCCCCCAGTTTGTAAAAATAACTATACTGGCCAAAAACTGCGGCAAACTCAAAAATGTGAATGTGTGATGTGAATGGACCTTGTGAAAAAGGTCGATGAATGTGAATAATATATATATATATATATATTGCAGTACTGTTGAGAGGGGATATGCTAAAAAAGAGACCACAATGGTTGAAGAAAGGTGGTGGAAGGCACCTGGAAAGGTGGCGTTAACTTCCACAGAAACCAATACCGTATTTGGACTTCACTGGTCGGGAGAACCAAGAGAGGCTTGTTGGCCCGAAATAAATTACTCGCAGGTTGGTACGTAGACATCTCCTTAGGAATTAAGGAGGGATGGGGGAAGTGAACCGCCCATCCGTAGGAGCCTCAAGCCTGACCACTGCGAGGGAAATCGCGCCACACACAACCTCGCAAGAGGGAAATGCGTGAGGAAGAAGCGTGGAGGGGGCAGACGCGAGGGGAGGAAGAGAACTCTGGAAAAATACAGAGTGAGTGATAGCAGAGAAGGGGGAGAGTAACCCTCATTCTTGGTCATTGGCAAACCGAGACACAGTCTCGTAGCATCATGGTCTCAGCTCGAGGTTGGCTAGTGGTAAATTAGTTGGGATTCGTTGAGCCTACGGTTGGGTGGAAATGAGCACCCCTCTCAGCAGTTGCATCACCTCTGGTGTTATTTCTGATAAGTGTTATTTGAAGTTAATGCCATAATCGCATGTTCAGTTTTATGTGCTTGTAAATAGTTCTAAATAGAAGTGTTTACCTAACGTTTGATTTGATAGAATGGATGTCTATGTATGCTTACATGCCATGGTTGTTTTCTGCACAAATGATTAAGTCTGGGACATGAGTTCGCTCCACCAAGAATCATCTTATTTGCTTAGTTTCTCGTAATATTCTGGGAAGGCCCCCTTGAGAGTACTCTTTTCCGAGAATTACCCCATAAACCTTCTAACCGTATTGAACCTTACCAGAGACTCGATTAAGATCAGGGATAATTGCCCAAGAACCATCTGAGGTTTCATGCAATCTAGGTCTGGAACCCTTATGCAAGAAAGAGTAGATTTCTAAGGTCTCGGGGTCATGGGAGCCTGAAGCTCCGAGAGTTTGAACTTCGTGATTCAAGCTCAGAAGGAATAGCGAGATTCAAATATAGAAAGAAAATACCCTATCGCTTGGCAAAGGAACGGTCGGAATCCTTTCGGGAATACCCCAAGCCTGTCAACACCGACAGATCTAGAGAAGGAGCGTAGGCGTTAACACCTCGCCCTTTTAGCCTTTGCAAATAGCGATGGGATCCTGGACCGTAGGTCCCAAAGACCCATCGGAGCTCTATAAGACGTCGATCTTAACCTTTACTTAGGCGAGACAGTGAACTCAACTACGTCCCGAAAGTCCCGAAGACATCAGGACCATCCATGTTGGAGGACAGGTGGCAGAGACCTGACCATTTCGCGTATCAGGGATTCGTGAGTTTGGAGATGGAAGACCAGGCTCTTGGAGTCATGAAGTCCCGAGTTGTGAGATCACAATGTAATCTCAGCCATTGATCAAAGAGGAAGGACAGTCGTGGGATATGACGTCTCGATACATCGCATATCGAGGGTTCGTGAGTTTGAAGGTGGAAGACCAAACCCTTGGAGTCGCAAAGTCCCGAATAGCGAGAAGTAGGAGCAACCATTGAGTCAGGACCTCCTCGCCATATCGCATATCGGGGTCTCGGAGGTTGAGGGGAATCAGTTTCGATTGTAGAAGTCACGAGCTTGCGATTTGCGAGAGCCTGTGCAACATGTGGCACGTCCGCTTGGTGGGACCCACCCATGTGGTTGACAGGTGGTGTGACAATAAGATGCCTAGAGAGAGGGAGAAGTGGTGACAGGTGGTGGACATGTGTCATTTGAAACGGGAGTCAACATCCTGTTGACTTCTTGTACTTCGGGTTCTCGTAAGAAAGGAGCACAAAGGCCCAACAACTCGAGTCGCGAAGTCGCGAAGTCGCGAGGAGCGACGACAGCCGTAGGATCTAGGACGCAGATGACCGTTGGATCAAAGCCTCACCGCGCATATCGCGCATTCGAAGGATCGAAGGTTGAGTGGACCTCGTTTCGACTACAGAAGTCGCGAAGTGCCGAGAGTAGAGGCACGGGTGTGGACACGTGGCAGAACTCCAAGGTGGGGCCCGCGTGGTTGACAGGTGGATACGCATCGCCTAGAGAAGGGAATCAACGCTCCGTTGATTTCTCGCATCTCCAGGATTCGCGAGATAAGAGCATGAAGGCTCGATGCTTCAACCTACGAGGTTGGAAGTAGCAAAAAGTGTCAAGGAAGGAGTCAACCCGACGTTGACTTGTCGCGTCTCCGAAGATCACAATAGGAGCGCATGAGAGTTCAACCCACGAACTCACGAAGGTGCGAGTTGCGAGAGGCGCCGGTATTTAAACCCTAGCCTACGGTTACACGTGGAGAGCGCTAAAAAGGAGGGGCCATACCATATCATAATCTCGGGTATCAGCGATTGGTGAAGAAAATTCGAGGGTCTTTGACTCATGACTCGCGAGGTCGCGAGTTGTGAAAGGCGCTTGCATTTAGGTGCGTATGTGGTCCTATCGAGATAGGGACTAAAGAAAGGGAGCTAGTGCTTTGTCGTTAAGCGGCGGGTAGATCTGGACGGCCAAAATCTGTGCACCCAGATCTACGGCCAGGGTTTCATTCCGGAGCCCCCCTCATCATTCTACCTTTAAGATTGGACTCACTTGTATCGTTCAGTCGTGAAACACGAAAAGGCGCCTGGTTTGTTTGGCCTATGGTCCTAACCCATGATCACAAGGAGGTGAACATGGAAGAACTAGCCTGCGCTAGGCCCCCGTAGGACTTCGGGGATTCTGTTCCTTGAGGAAAAATGAAAATTTTATTATGTCGTAGTGGGTGTGTTACAAATTGGTATCAGAGCATGGTTACAACACTCGGCCTACATGGGCTCATGAACGAGTTGCGCAGAAGCTCTGTTCGGGACACTCTTAAAAAGAGTAACCCCCTGTCTTAACCTTCCTAATCAAAAGACGAAGTTAACAAGAAAAAACCCCTATTGTGTGTGTGTACATGTGAAAATATGAATTATGTACTGGTTATAAATAAATATAAATATTGACTAACAACCAACGTTTTTCCTTTTGCACACAAGCAAAAGATCAACTGCGAGAAATTATCAACGCATAGTATGGTGACTCATCAAGAAGTGGGACAAGGCTCCCACAATAGAGACGAAAAGTCTGACGAAAGGAGGGAAGCAGGGACCCCTCCAGATCTAGCCGACACTGTGAGGAGCCTCATGGTCGAATTACAAAGTTGTAAGGCTGACAATGAAAGGATGATGAAAGAACAAGAAAAGCAAACAGAAATTAACGTTGTTCTACTGCAGAGTTTATCCGATCTACAAAGACAAATGCAGCATGAACCTGAAACTCATAATCATTGTCATATCAGTGGCCACACTGAGAGGAGCACCTCGAAAAAGGTCCACCCCATAGGTAAAGGACCAGTGCCGAGTGATTCCTCTAAGAAGGACGCTAGCGATTCTGAAGGCTCTTCTAGCAGCAGAACCAGTTCCTATTCCCGAAAAAAACAGAAGAAGCAAAAGTCTTCCAAAGGTCGAAAATTCGAAGAATTCAGAAACGCCAAACCACCCTGCTTCGACGATGAAATAAATAAGGGAGAGGAAGTAGAGGCATGGCTACTTGGACTAAAGAAGTATTTCAAGGTCCATGACTTTTCAGAAAATATGAAGGCTCGAGTGGCCACCTTCAACTTGAACGGAAAGGCTTCCATTTGGTGGGAAGACCTTAAGAATATGAAAGGGGTTCGCGAAGAGGACCTGTGTTGGGAACGGTTTGAGAAATACTTCAAGAAGAAGTATCTGTCGGAAAAATATTTCGACGAAAAGACTAAAGAGTTTTATGAACTCAAACTAGGACAACTTACTATAGAAGAATATGTCAACAAATTCCTCGATTTGTTGATGTATGTACCCTATATCAAGGCGGAAAAGGAAAAGGTGCAATGCTTCATCAGTGGACTACCTAAGGACTATCGGAATAGAATTGAATTTAATGAGCCAAAGACTCTAGAAGGCACTATTCGAAAGGCAACCTATTGTCATCAACAGTTTGGACATCAAGCAGAACCTTGCGAAGGATGGAAACAGAAAAATAGTTCAAGATTTCAGAAAAGGGGAATTAAATCCCCAGGATTTAAGAACTATAAGAAGAACCCAAGAATGAGCTTCCCAGCCCGGAGTATGCATCAGCAGAATTTTCCCTCCTTGAGCAGAAATAAAACTTCTGGACCCATATCAGTGAAGACTGATAACCCAAAAAGAGAACCTTTGAAATGTTGGGG
>SNQJ01S0193389.1:100-17857 GCA_010110895.2 Picea sitchensis
CCCCCCCCCCCTCTCAGTTGTTTTAGTATTTCCAACAAGGGGTTGTTACATATGGTATCATAACTTGTTCAACCCCACAACTTGGGATCATTACGCCATCCACTATATTAAAACATTTGATTAATAATTTATTGCTAATTAAATTCAATTTTGTCGCTGCAAGTAATCATGGTTAGAGGACATCGTGGAGTTAGATGATGTGGTGCTAGGGGAGGAGGTGTGACACCTCAAGTAGCATTCATGTCAGAGGGATCTAATCCCCAAGGAGAAGAGAAAGTCATTGGACATGAGAAAATTGTCGTGGGGGATATGGTTGGGTTGATGGGGTCCTTTCAGAGGATGTCAGAGGCCTTTATTAACCAACTGGATAAATATGAGTCAAGGGCATATGTACCCCCCAAGGGTCAACAATGCACCCCATTTGGTACAAGTAGCATTCATAGAGAACTTGAGAAGGTCAAGTTTCCCAAGTTCTTGGGTTCCACGGATGTGCAGCTACTGAGGCATGGTTGGAGAACATGGCGATGTGATTCACACTTCGTAACTACACCTCCAACATGAAAGTATGCATGGTGGTATTTAGGTTGAAGGGGAGCACTCTTCTATGGTGGAAGACACTCCTACCACAACTGAACATGGTCATCGAAGATGTTTCATGGGAAATGTTCGAGGAATGGTTTCGGGAGGGGTATTTGTCAGAGGAATTCATTGAGCATCATATCAATGAGTTCAACACCTTTAATCAGGGTGGTCATATGATGCCCAAGTATGAGGCCCGATTCATGGAGCTACTTAGGTATGATCCACATCTGAACACAGAGAAGCTCAAGGTCAACACGTTTTTGTTCGGCCTTAACATCAACATTCGTGCCAAAGTGAGGATCCTAATGCCTCAGATGTTGCATGATATAGTCCATAAGGCCCTCATAGCCAAGGAAGAGATGATCAATGAGGGTTAGGGCAGGACTCCTGCGAGACCGACGAGACAGGTGACATATGGTGTGCAGCAACATCGGACACTAGCTAGACATTCATCAGGGTATCAAGGTACTCCAAGAGGATCCACATTCACGACACCACAGGGACCAACCCATCAGAAATAGACTGCCTATAGAGGACCACAACACCAACAACAACATCATCTGCAACAACGAAATTTTAGTCCTGTTCAATAGAACAAACCGAGTTTTCAGGATGGTAGGCCAACAATTTCTACTTCAGGGACTAGGTGTACTAGACCGAAGACCGGATGTTGAACATGTGGAGAGCCAAATTACCAGTGTGACTATTCGTTTGAGAGGGATAGAGCATCTGGGTCATATGGACACACTACCTTCAGATATTTGGGCAAGGCCCACCAGATTCATGCAGTGGTGAATAACCGCCAGGCTGAGAACTAGTCTATTATGCTCGAGATGTTAGGTACCATCGTTGACCAAACCTTTAGTATTTTGATATATCCTGGTGCTACAGAGAGCTTTATTTCTGGTGCATCACTAAAAATAATTAAGGTAAAGGTATTCGAACATGATGATTTTAGCTACGTAGAAATGGCTTCGGGTGCCAAGTAAAAGGTTGGAGGAAAGGTTATGGACTATAGCCTTAACCTGGGATATTTTTTAATGAAGGCCAACCTGTACGTCATGATATTAGGATCTTATGAATTCATGATCGGTATGGAAAGGTTGGAATCACATGATGAGATACTCAACTATAAGACAAAATGGTTAAGCTTGACTGATGAAGAGGGACAAAGATGAGTGATTATAGTAAGAAACCAGGGAATTTCCTTAAGGTTCATTTCTTCCCTACAACTACGAATGAGCATGCACAAAGGATGAAAGCTATATTAACTATTAGCATTGAATGACAAGGGAATGGAAAAAGAATTATAAAACCTTCCAGTAGTATGAGAGTTTAAGGACGTGTTCCCAAAAGGGTTACCAGGTTTGTCATCCGAAAGAGAGCTGGAATTTACCATCGACTTAAAATATGGAACTAAACTGATAGAAAGAACCCCTTATCGGATGTTGACCAACTGAGTTACAGGAGTTGAAAATGTAATTGAAAGAGTTGTTGGACCTAGGACTTATACGTCCAAGTGTGTCACCTTGGGGTGCACCTATTATTTTCATGCAGAAGAAGCATGGGTCATGGAGACTCTATATTGACTATCATCAATTGAAYAATGAAACGATCAAGAACCAGTTTCTGTTGCCAATAATAGATGATTTGTTTGACCAAATGAAGGGCGCGATGGTGTTTTCAAGGATCGACTTGAGATCAGGATACCACCAATTACGGATCAAAGAGGAAGACATTCCTAATACCGCATTCAAGACGAGGTTCAGACATTGCGAGTTTATCATTTTACCATTTGGACTAACAAACACCCCAGGGGTATTCCTGAGCTTGATGAATGGGGTGTTCCATGAATACTTGGAAAAGTTTGTTTAAGTATTCATTGATGACATATTGATATATTCTCGGATGATGAAAGAACATGACAAACATTTGCGCTTGGTACTACAGTGTTTATGAGAAAACAAATTATACGGGAAACGGTTGAAATGCTCTTTTTATCAATCGAGGATTCATTATTTAGGGAACGCTATCTCCAGTGAAGGCATCGTTGTGGATACAATGAAGGTAGAGTATATTATGGAATGGACTATGCCGACGAACGTACAAGAAATACATAGCTTTATGCGTTTAGTAGGATATTACCGACAGTTTGTCGAAGGTTTTTCAAAGATAGAAAACCTGATCATGGAATTGCAGAAGAAAAACAAGAAGTTTGTATGGACCAAGAAATGCGCGGAAGCATTTCGAAGGATCAAGGAGCTATTGATGACAACGTCGATACTAAAAGTCCCTGACATGGATGAGGAATTCTTGGTATGCATAGATGCATCCAAAGAAGTCTTAATTGGAGTCTTGATGCAAGACGATTGAGTGATCGCTTACATCTCAAGGAAATTAAGAAAGCATGAGGAGAAATACACGATGCATTATTTGGAGTTATTGGAAATTGTATATTCCTTGAGAGTGTGGAGACACTACCTAATTGGACAGAAATTCGAAGTAAAAACATAATGCGTGACAAAGGCGTTGGTAAGAATTGCTTAGAGAATATGATTTTGAGATTACATACATAAAAGGAACAATGAACAGAGTGGAAGATGCATTAAGTCGGAGACAACGCATATTTTTGGTGATACCCCTTGAGACGAATCTTCGAGAAAATATTCTAACTATACATTTTGGCGATGACTGGTATAAATAGGTTAAGGAAAATATCGGACAAGACACCATGTTGGTACCAAATTTTGAAGGATATGCATTGGACAACGATGGATTAATAACTTATAATAGTTGGATTTACATACCGACTAATGACGAATTGCAAAGTTTTATCTTAAATGAAGCTCATAGAGCAGTGTACATGGTTCATCCATGAGTCATAAAGATGTGGGCAAACCTTAATCCCTTATTCTTCTGGAAAGGAATGAGGCCTGAACATAGAAATTAAACAATATTACTATAGCCAGATGCTATTCTAGAATCAAAATGGGAGTTCATTTCAATGGAATTTATTGTGGGATTGTCGATGACAGCGAGGAGGCACGAATCGATTTTTGTGGTAGTTGACACTATGACAAAAAGTGCACATTTTATTCCAGTGTGTATGATGTATCAGGCACTAGACATAGCTATATTTTTATCAACAATATTGTGAGATTGCATGGCATTCCTAAAAGGATCATATTCGATCGAGGATCAGTGTTTATAGGATGATTTTGGACTAGTTTCCAAGAGGCCTTGGGAACCCAACTTAACTTTAGTAGAACATATCACCCAAAGATAGACGGGAAGACATAAATAATGAACCAAATCATGGAAGGTATGTTGCGTATGTACGTGATGTACCAACAAAAGAGTTGGGAAGAGTTCTTTCCACTGGTAGAGTTTGCATACGACAACAACTATCAAAGCACCATTAAAATGGAACCATTTGAGTTTATTTACGGGAGACCCTTTCAGACGCCTTTGAGATGGGATCAACTTGAGGATAGGGTCTTGGTAGGACTAGAAATGATCCAGGAAATGAAGGAACAAATGAAAATGATAAGATAAAGGATTAAAGAAGTGCAATATTGGAAGAAGAGTTATGCCAATATGCATGGCTTTGACCATAATTATGAAGTTTGAAATCGCACAAGAGATCACTTAAATTTGGGAAGGTTGTTAAACTCTCTCCTAGGTTTGTGGGGCTCTCAAAGTTGTGGAAAAGAAAGGACCCATGGCCTATCGACTAGCCTTGCCTGATTCTTTGAGGCCTATGCACGATGTTTTTCATGTATCCGTTTTGAGACATTATGTTAGTGATCCTACACATGTGATTGACATGAGTTCCTTGTAGGTGTCAGACGAGGGTGCACTCACGATAGAGACAATCCTAATTTTGGACCATCACATTCGATAGCTACTACGTCAAACAGTCGACCAGGTCAAGGTTCAGTGGGACAATTATAGTCCTCACTCAGCTACTTGGGAGGACACATATGATATGTGCCACCTATTTCAATATTTATTTGATAGTTAGACTGTTAAGCCCTAATATTGGCCCATTATACCCCTTAATTGGGGCATATTAGATTAGTAATGTTATTATTTTATTTATGTCGGCTTTAGGCCATTGGTTGTAATTATACCTCCTAGTCTCCCATATATACCAAGGAGACATTTTCATTTGAATCATCTTGTACTTGAACATTTATGTGGGGTAGGTTTCCCCCTCGAAGAGGCCTATTATCTGAGTTTCTGTTTCCAAGGCATTGGTACTTTCTGAGGTTTTTTTCATGCTATATATTGATGTTTGGTTCTTAACATATGGTATCGAGCTCAAGTTCTTGGGGTTTTAAACTGCTACATCTGAGACTGGTGGAATTTTTGCTATAACTTTTTTCTACAACGTTTAAGAAGGAACCTCTTGGAGGTGTTAGTAGACGGATCAAAGGTACGTTAGGTTCAAGAAAATTCAGCTCTTGAGGCCTTATACTTTCGAGATAAACACGTACAATATAGGAGTTCACGGAATCAGCATATTGAATTGATTCATTGTGGAATTTGTGCTATAAAAAACTTTTATGTAATGTTTGAGACTAACCTCACGGAGGTCATTTATAGAAATTACTAAGGTATGCGTGGTAAAGCGTTCATCTTCTAGGTCATCTTAAATTTAGATACACCTTGTGTAGAATAGGGTATCCTAACTGGTCCTATTGACTAGTCTCAAGAAGGTGTTCAATTGAAACAAGCATAAACTCTTGCTAGAGTATCCAAATTGAATTAGAATTTGTTGCATTGGATGGGTGGGCCGATGCGTGAGTATGTTGGGTGCGAGTTTGAATTTTATATCAATTATTTTTGGGCATTCTATACAAGGAGATCTCACAGAAGGTAAAATGCGGCAGAGTTGTGGGAAAGTTACTGTAAATTTCCCTTAGCACATCCAATTTTGAGTGGACTGTGGAATTGCAGAGAAGAAATATCGATACACAAAATAAAGATTCATACTTTCGAGAAGGACAGCGTGGGATATAGAATAGAATAAATATTGTCTAGCAGAACCACCTCAAAATCAAGACTGAAGTAATATTTGGCCAACATGCCACCCAAAAAAAGGGACCCTTCTACGCCAAATAAGCCTCGGAAAATCCTAATTGGACTCTTGATGAAGGTGAAAAGAAATCATTAGGGACATAAATGATTTACAAAGAAGCCGGTAACCAAGATGAAGTTTGAGAGATGATGGATTCAATGGAAGCTAAGTTGGATACTAAGATGGATGGCTTAAAAGGGAGATCATGGAAGTATTGAGAATTTAAATAGAAGACACCCAAATTGAAAATGCATCCCTTGAAATTCATGATGAGGACACAAGGAGGGTGAATCAAGAATTGAAACTCAACTTTGGTTTGAAGACCAACCATGTTCCCTGAATTGATATGAGGAAGTTTGATGGTAGGGACCCAATCACATGGATGCCAGAGGATCTGGAACAATTTTTGATCTCCATAATGTGCCACATACACAAAGGTACAAATTACTTCTTTATATTTAGAACCTAATCAATTTGTTTGGTATCATTAACTTTGTTCTCTGTCTTTCGATCATAGACAATTTTCACGGAAAATGATAGCACACTATGAGGATACAGGAATGATACCTTCTTTAGCCAATTGATAAATCTCAAACAAAAAATGGTTTGAATTACTTGCAGAACACATTGAGAACTTTCAAGATTGAATATAAAAAGGTACTTAGGTATTCTAGATGAGCACTTGATGGATGTATTCATAGGAACTTTAAAGGACAACATTCAACATGAGGTTCACCTTTGGGAACCAAATCATTGGAGAATGCATTTAAGGTGGCAAGAAATGTTGAAAGTAAAAATATGGCTATGGCTAGTGAAGGAACTATCCTAACATCCTATAGAGACAATGCTCCTTCTCCTCTAAAACACCTCCAACCTACAGGTGACACCTCAACAATTGGAGTAAAGAAAGCAAAAGGTTTATGCTTTAGTGGTGACAACAAGTACAGGTAAAGGGACATGAGTGTGGTGAGAAGAATTATTCTACATGGGTGTAGAGGATGAAGAACAAGAACAAGAACCATCTCAGAAGATGAAAATGTAAACAATTTCATCTGAAGGTTGACTCCCATGATGTCGTGTAATGCATTGGGTACAAGATTAGCCTCCTCAAACCCTAGGAGATTGAAGGATACATCAAAAGAAAAAGGTAATAGTCCTAATTGATTACAGGGAGTACTCATAATTTCATTCACTATGAATTAGCCAAAGATCTCAATTGCTTTGTATATCGACACGAGTTTCAAGTAATGATTGTAGATGGAGGAACTATCAATTTATGGAAAATCACAATAAGATCAATCTTACTATGGGGGAATATGTAATGAATAATCCAATGATTTCTATACCCATGGGTGGTGTAGATGTTGTACTAGGAATCCAATGGATTTACAATCGTAGGAACATTGGCTTTTTAATTTTCAAACTGGTTTCATGAAATTCTCATTTGGAAGGGAAAGAAATTGAGTTAAGAGGTATCCTGAGGGAAGCCCATTGGGTGATAAGCTCTAATGGCAACAAAATTATTGAAAAAGGGGGCATCAGGCATTATTCACAACTATGATCACTAGATGTTCAAACATCTAAGCCATCTATTCTCGAATCTCGAAAAGGATCATTGATAAGCATTCCAAAGTATTTGAAGGAATATTCCCAAAAGGTCTCCCTCCCTCGAAATCATGATCATGAAATTAGCTAGTCTGGGAGTGTTCCTCCTAACATCAGGCCATCTACAGATACCCTTATACTTGAGAGAGAGAAGAGTGAAATTGAGCACATGGTTGAAGAAATGTTAAGAGTTAGCATCATTAGACCTAGCCAAAGTTCTTACTTTCTGCACCAGTGGTAATGGTATTCAAAAGAGATAGCTCATGGTATGTGTCTAGATTATATAGAGTTCAACAAGATCACTAATAAAGATAAGTTCCCCATTCGAAGTTATGAATTGTTAGATGAACTACATGGAGCAATCTATTTCACAAAATTGGATCTCCATTGGGGGTATCATTAGATCGAGAATGAATGAAAGAGAAGATATCCCAAAAACAACATTAAATTCATGAGAGGCCATTATGAATTTTTGGTCATGCCTTTTTGGCCTTACAAATGCACCTTCCACATTCCAAGGGTTTATGAATTCCATTTTCAATCCCCTTCCTTGAAAATTTGTGTTAGTATTTTTTGATGATATACTAATCTATAGCAAGTCTTGGGAGGATCATGCAACATGTTGACAGGTGCTACAACTACTAAAGGAGCAACAACTATATGCCAAACCATCAAATGTTTCTTTGAATTAAAGGAGGTAGAGTATTTGGGTCATGTTATATCATGAAAATTAGCCAAGGTAGACCTAACAAGATTAAGGCCATATGATGAGGTGTGGGATTCCCAAAACATTAAAGTGGCTTAGAGGATTTTTGGGTTTGTGGGTTTTCCATGGTTTGTTGAACTTGGAAGAATAGAAGCACCTTTAATGACACTAACTAGAAAGGATGCATTTTCATGGACTCGAGAGGCAACTAAATCTTTTGAACAACTTAAGGAATTGATGTAAAGCTCTACTGTCTTGACCTCCGAAACTGCAGAAAACCTTTGTTGTGGATGGTGTCGGGAAATGGAATTGGTGTTGTCCTAATTCAGAAGGAAGGCCACGGCTTTTGAAAGTCGACCACTCAAGGAAGGGACTTACACAAAACCCAAAGTACTGAAGGAAATGATGGCAATACTACATGCATTGAAGAAATGGCGTCCTTACCTAATGGTGGCACTTCAAAGGTCAAAGCAGTCATGATAGTCTTAAATACTTCTTGGAACAAGACTATCTTGAGAAGAACCATGAAAATGGGTGAGCAAGATGTTGGGTTATGATTTTGAAATGTCGATACATAAAGGGGAAGCAAAATGTTGTGGTAGATGCACTCTCGAAAAGGAAGAATATGTTGAGGCATTTCTGTGCTATCTCGATCATCAACCCTTGGGAGTTGGATAATGAAACTGAGGTATGAATGGAAGAATGCCGAAAAGTGTGGACTCTCATTGAGTTGTGATTCCGATGATCGAGATACATTTACATGGAAAAATGATTCCACTTGGTACAAAGATGCAGCTTATATTTATGCTTAAGAACTCCCAAATCAAACAAAAGGTGCTATTGGGCACGCACACCTCTCGATGGGGAGGGCATTCGGGATTTTGAAAACCTACCATAGAGTCAGAGAAAGTTGTTTTTGGGATGGCCTTAAAGCCCGATGTTCAAAGGTTTGTGTGAGAATGTTTGGTTTGCCAACAAAAATAAGGTGGAAACAATTAAGACCAGGGTCTTTACAACCATTATCCATCCCAAGTCGGTGGTGGGAGGGACTCATGTATTTCATCATAGGGTTACCAATGTCGGAAGGAAAGAGTGTCATCATGGTGATTGTTGTGACCAGAATCTGGGACACTTTGTGCGCTCTCTCATCCCTTCAGAGCTAGCACCGGTTATGCGTTCATGGAGGCAGTTCAAAAGCTGCATGGTAGCCCAAAGATTATTGTGTAAGTGACGGAAGTCCATCTTCATTGGACATTTTGGACAAAATTATTTTTCTTGTTTTGGGTACTCAATTGGCTCATAGGTCATCCTATCATCCTCAATCGATGGACAAACCGAGATAGTGAACAAATGTCTAGAAGGATACCTTCGTTGCTTTGTCTCTAATAAACAAACACAATGGTTCAAAATGGTTACCCTTGGCATAAGTGGTGTCATTTTTGTTGTGGTATAAAACTTCCTTTCATTATGCAACAAAAAATGACACCATTTGTGACACTCTATGGATACCACCCATCTTCCATCACTTCTTCTCTAAAGAAAAATCTAAGGTTCAAGCGATTGGAAGATCACAGCCGAGAATCAACAACTCAAGTTCTCCAAATCTTAAAGGACAACGACCATGGCTTTCATATGATAAACAACAAGCAAATCAACATGCAAATCAACATCATAGTGAAAGAAGTTTTTAAGTAGGGGGATTGGGTATTTTTAAATTTCTAACCATACAAGCGGATGTCCCTCAGTAAAACTAGAAGGATAATAAATTATCACCCAGTATATGGCCCTTATAAAGGTGTTGCAAAAGATTGGTACTATGGCATACAAATTTGAGTACTTTTGCATCTTCACAGGTACACCTAGTTTTCCATGTTTCATGCTTAAAGAAAGTTATAGGCGACAAGATCAGTTCAAACTATATTGCGAACTTGGCGAGGAAGGAAAATCATATTGGATCTGAAGCCATCACTGACACAAAATTCCTGGCCAGGAATAGATCCTTTTTTAGAGTATCTCATTAAATGGAAACTACATTTGAAGATCCCACTTTGGAAGATGAGTCTTTTATCCAGAAACATCCAGAGTTACTCAAGTGTTGTGGAAAACACCAAACGCATCCAGAGTTACTCAAGTGTTGCGGACAACACTTGTCTCAAGGGGAGGGGCATGTTAAGCCATAATATTGGCCCATTACCCCTTAATTGGGGCATATTAGATTAGTAATGTTATTTTATTTATGTCGGCTTTAGGCCATTAGTTGTAATTATTTCTCCTAGTCTCCTATATATACCAAGGAGACATTTTCATTTTGAATCATCTTGTACTTGAACATTTACGTGGGTTAAAAGGAGGTTGCCCCCTCGAAAAGGCTTATTATATGAAATTATCTCTGTTTCAAGGCATTGAGTACTTTTCCTAAGGTTTTTTCATGCTATATTGATGTTTGGTTCTTAACATAGACATATAGATGTTGTCAGATTATTTATAAACTGCATTTATATATTGTACAACTTCGGGACGAAGTTTAAAACAATAGGGTGTGCATGTAATATCTCTCTCTTGCAAGAACATGTTATTGACTTATTCTTTGAGGACACTAGCATGAAAGCGATCCGATTTAGTATATGGTTGTATGTTTTGCTTATGTATTCTTATGATGATGTTGATGGATTATCATATTATGTTATTTGATATCTATGCATTGACACATGTTATTGACGAGTTTCCCCTAAGTGTACAAGACACTTGATATATTGAGGATACCGATGGCATCAATGGAACTCCTTGGACTCTAGATTGAGTCAGGGAGTGGATTGTATTGGTTTGAGTATTTCATTTATGCATATGTGACATGTTATCGGGTATATTATGATGTTGTTTATGGACCATTGAAAATATTTCGTTGATAGATGTAGGATGACAATTGCTTACTAATATGAATCACATAAGGAGTAAAGGGGTCATGCACAATGACTAGATATTCAGAGACAGTTGTGGTAGAATCCTTGTCACAGCCTACTAGCACTCGCACTGTGGCTCGAATTGTAGGTTAACGATTACCTAGTTTGATATATCCAGGATGTCATGAGGGAAGACTGAGACAGTTGCTCATGAAAATTTCTAAGGTGTGTGCAATAAGACAAGGTCCTTATTCCTTAGAATCCCTTAGTCTCTCACAAGGTTTCCTGAATGAAGTGTTGACTCTAGAGGTTGGAAATATATAAAAACCAATCAAAGGCGAGTGGCACCCTTCGAGCACTGAGTGCGTCTTGAAGGGCAAGTTGCAAAATTAAAAATTTGAATCAAAGGTGAGTGGCACCCTTGGAGCATAGAGTGTGTCTTGAAGGGAACATCATGAAATTAAAAAAAAATATGAGTCAAATAATCTAGATGGCCTGGAAAACTTTGAGCGAATGTTAAACCTTGTAAAATCTTGAGCACTATTGAATTAATTAATTGATTAATTAAATAATTAAAGAATGAATTTATTAATCATAATCTCTAAGGGTCTAAGCTTGTGAAAATAAAAATTTAACTAAAACTAAGTCTAAGTTAGTGAGACGACTAAAAACTATTTTTTATAAATTAAATAATGAGGGGATGAAATAAATCAATTTAAGAAATCAATGAAAATAAAATAAATCTAAAGAGTGAGTTAATACACATTGTGCATGTAATTACCAAATTGGAATTTAACGTAAAATTGGAATAAATATGAAGGAAAAGATATGCATAGAAAGGAATCTAGAATCTAGTTAACAATAGTCTAACTAGAAGAAGTTTCCTATTTTAACTCAACTCCATTTTAGAAGGGAATCATGTTGGAAGATTAGTTGTTGTCATTGATGTCAACCCTAGTAATTGGTTTTGGACCCCAATATTGATGAAGGTATTGTTGATTTTTCAATAAGATAGGTTAAGCATGTAGTTCATTTCAATTTGCATTTGTCTTAACCATAAAAAAGAATGTTGCAAAAACCAATATCACAAGAAGAAACACCATGCACAAGAACACAAGAAGTATCCTGGGAAACCTTCTCAACAATGAAAGAAAACCCATCCAAATCCTTTGCTATATTCTTCAAGAGAAGGAACTTCACCACAAAGAAAGACCTAACACACAATAGGGTGCTTAAACCCTAGAATACTAGCACCCAAGAGAGGTGCTAGTAAATGTACTTGTTGAAATTTCCAAACTCACATGAAAGATATGATACCACAGTGCGGAATCATCCTTTACTTATATTAGACTTGTCCTATAAAGACATTTTTCACCAAGTTAGAGTGTTGGATCTACCTTGCGAGGTGAGCTGGGAGCTAGAGGATTTTTTCTTGTGCGTGTGCGTGGCCTCTTTGCGATTCGGGGGGATAAGGGGGAAGAAGAGTATCCCTAGCGTTGGGTGGGAGGTACTAGTGAAGTCTCCATGGTTAGAAAGTAGGGATATTGACGGAGTGCAAGCATGGGAGAACATCTTCGAATTCTCGTCTTCGGTTACGACACTTATGTTGAGATTATAAAATTGTGTTAAGATTTTTAATGTGCACTATATTTCTTTTAAAATAAGTATGGATCCTTAAAACCTTTCTCGGTGTTCATCATTAACTATAGCGATATTTACAATGCTTATTCTATCAGAGCTTGAGGAGTTCTCCCAACGTTTGCATGTTCATTTTCCCAGCAATACGAGTCCCCTAGCGTTTATTTTTCCTTTAATGACTCAGTGTTTACCTTGCAAAATCTGTGATTTTTTCATTTAAAAGTACCTCGTGTGTTGGGGGAAAACCTCCTTTCATTTACCTTGCAAACTCTGTGATTTTTACATTTAAAAGTACCCTTTGTTTTGGGGGAAAACCTCCTTTCATTTACCTTGCAACTATGTGTTTGTTCCCAATAGATGCCTCTGCGATTTCTTTTAATTTCTATGCTTTTTTCATGTGGATGGATATTACCCAATGAATTTCAAACTCACTCAACCTTAGCCAATTTTTTGCCTGCATTTTTCTTGTGGTTGGAGTTACCTAGCGAAATTGCAACTTCACTCATCTTTAGAAATATTTCTCTTTGAGTTTTCATGGTGGGATTTACAAACTCTGATTTTGATTCCTTTCCCAATGATCTTCCTCTTTACTCTATGCGTTTAATGGGAGAGTACATACCCAATGTTTTAAATTTTCTTTCTCAGAGAATAATTATTAAACTCTACATTTGTTTTAGGAGATTACAAGCTCTACACCCTCACTCACTTGCCCAATGATTTTACTTTAGTTCTCTACGTTTTTATGAAGATTCATAAGCTCTGTGCCTTCAATCCACTTGCCCAACAATTTTACTTTAGTTCTTTTTGTTTTTATGAAGAGTCATAAGCTATGTCCCTTCAATCCACTTGCCCAACGATTTTCCTTTAGTTCTCTACGTTTTTATGAAGATTCATAAGTGTTATGCCTTCAATCCACTTGCCCAATGATTTTACTTTAGTTCTCCACGTTTTTATGAAGAGTCATAAGCTTTGTGCCTTCAATCCACTTGCCCAATGATTTTACTTTAGTTCTCTACGTTTTTATGAAGATTCATCAGCTTTGTGCCTTCAATCCATTTGCCTAATGATTTTACTTTGGTTCTCTGCATTTTTATGAAGAGTCATAAGCTATGTGCCTTGAATCCACTTGCCCAACAGTCTTACTTTAGTTCTCTGATTTTTATGAAGATTCATAAGCTCTGTGCCTTTGATCTGCTTGCCCAACGATATGACACTAGATCTTTGCATTTTTAGGGAGTTATAACTCTGCATCTTTAGAGCATTCCTCCTGACATTTATCTTTTGCGATAAGTTGAATTTCATCATTGAAATGGTGCGTTATAAGACGACAAGTTTTTAAATCTTCCTTGTTTATATAATTTTGGTCTTATTTAATTTTTCTAAGGGAATTGATGAGCCAACTTAAGTTCCTTATTTTATCATTAAAGAAAACTTAATCTTCTTAAAAATCCCTATGTATGGAATTGAAAGTTAGCACTTGAAACACTAATTAATTCTTAATTATGGATTGATTCTATTTCAATTGTTTAATGGATAGATGTGGTATTTATTGATCATCCTAATATGCCCTTGGTTATCAATTCAAAGAACTAGACTATTGTGGTTCATAACTTATTAATATTTTATTGCTTAATTGGAGGTATAATATGTTCAATGATTAATGTTGTTATTCTTAATTTCCTTACTTGTTAGTGTAGGTTCTTGAGAGTCATGATGATTTATTAAGTATTTGATTCCTTGCACCATGGAATAAAGTGAATGTATAAATTTTTGAGTAATTAGATTCATTCCACCATGGAATAAAGTGGATGTATAAGTGTTTGAGTAACTAGATTCCTTGTGCCATGGAATAAAGTGAATGTATACATGTTTGAGTAATTGGATTCTTTGTGCCATGGAATAAAGTGGATGTATAAATGTTTGAGTAATTAGATTACATGTGCCATGAATTTTGGTGAATGAGGTATGATTGGTCGTATGATTAGATTACTTGAGCCATGAATTTTGATGAATTATGTGTGATGGGTCATATGATTAGATTTATTTTCGCGCCATGGGATAAAACTGACGAGTACTCTTATGTGCCTTGAATGATGTTGTAGTGTGATGAACTAAGTAATTATATTACTCGCACGCCATGGAATAATGTCATTATATGATTGATTTAGTAATTTAATTCTCTTGTGCCATGAAAAGTAGTGATGTTGATTGATTGAGCTAGTTGGTTTTTGACTTGATTTTGTTAGTGGGATGTAGACACCTCCTTGTTCCTCAGACTAGTCGCCAACCATTAGACCTTAAATGGTCAAAATAAATTGGATGAATAATGGGCTTGAGTGTTGCTTATGTGTCGTGGAGGTCCTAACCTTGTAGGGTAGGTTGGGAGGGTAGTCATTTTAATATTCAGTATCTGCTTGATCATTGTTTATAAATTTCTTTAAGTTTATTGTGATGTGTTGAGCTATGTCACTATTTATGTTTATGTGTTTCTATCCTTTATGTCAATGCATTGATTTTTTCATTATTGATTACAATGATGAGCATATTGTAATTCTTTTACTTATGATGTCATATATTATTTCATCAAGTCATAATGGAGGGGTTGTTACATATGGTATCAGAGCGTGTTCAACCCCGCAACTTGGGATCATTACGTCGTCCATTGTATTAAAACACCTGATTAATAATTTATCGCTAATTGAATTGAATTGCATCTCTACAAGTAATCATGGTTAGAGGACATCATGAAGGTTGACGATGTGGTGCTAGGGGAGGAGGTGTGACACCTCCAGTAGCATCCATGCCAGAGGGATCTAATCCCCAAGGAGAAGAGCAAGTCATTGGACATGAGAAAATTGTTGTGGGGGATATGGTTGGGTTGATGAGGTCCTTTCAGAGTATGTCAGAGGCCTTGATTAACCAACTAGATAAATATGAGGCAAGGGCACCTGTACCCCCCGAGGGTCCACAACACACCCCAGTTAGTACAGGTAGCATTCACAAAGAACTTGAGAAGGTCAAGTTTTTCGAGTTCTTGGGTGCCATGGATGGCACAGCCGCTCAGGCATGGTTGGAGAACATGGTGATGTGCTTCGCACTTTGTGACTACACCTCCAACATGAAAATATGCATGGTGGTATTTCAGTTGAAGGGGAACACTCTTCTATGGTGGAAGACACTCCTACCACAACTAAACATGGTCGTCGAAGACGTTTCATGGGAAATGTTTGAGGAACGGTTCCGGTAGAGGTATTTGTCAGAGGAATTCATTGAGCATCAGATCAATGAGTTCAACACCTCGAAGTAGGGTGGTCATACGATGCTCAATTATGAGGCCCAATTCATGGAACTACTTAGGTATGATCCACATCTGAACACAGAGAAGCTCAAGGTGAACACGTTTTTGTTCGGCCTTCACATCAACATTCGTGTGAAACTGAGGATCCTAATGCCACAGATGTTGCACGATGTATTCTATAAGGCCCTCATAGCCGAGGAAGAGCTAATCAACGAGGGTTAGGGCAGGACTCCTGCAAGACTGATGGGACAAGTGACATCTAGTGGGAAACAACATCAAACACCAGCTAGATATTCATTAGGGTATTGAGGTACTCCGAGAGGATCCATGTTCATGACACCACATGGACCAACCCCTTAGAAATAGACTTCCTATAAAGGACTACAACACCAACAACAACATCATCCACGATAACAACAACTTAGGCATGTTCAATAGAACAGATCGGAGTTTTAGGATGGTAGGCCAACAACTTCTACTTCAGGGACTAGGAGTATTGAATCGAAGATCGGATGTTGGAAATGTGGAGAGCCAAATGACCAGTGTGACTAACCAGTTGAGAGGGATAGAGCATCCGGGTTAGTCATACACACTACCATTGGATATTTGGGCAAGGCCCACCAGATTCATGCAGCGGTGAACAACTGCCAGGATGAGAACTACTCTATTATGCTCGAGATGGTAGGTACCATTGTTGACCAAACCTTTAGTATTTTGATATATCCTGGTGCTACAAAGAGCTTTATTTATGGTGCAATGCTAAAAATAATTAAGGTAAAGGTAGTCAAACATGATGATTTTAGCTACGTGGAAATGGCTTCGGGTGCCAAGAAGAAAGTTGGAGGAAAGGTTACGGACTATAGCCTTAACCTGGGATATTTTTTAATGAAGGCCAACCTATACATCACGATATTAGGATCTTATGACTTCATGATCAGTATGGATTGGTTGGAATCACATGATGAGATACTCAACTATAAGACGAAATGATTAAGCTTGACCGATGATGAGGGACAGAGATGAGTGATTATAGGAAGAAACCAGGGAATTTCATTAAGGTTCACTTCTTCCCTACAATTACGAATGAGAATGCTCAAAGGATGCAAGCTATATGCAATCTTAGCGTTGAACGACAAGGGAATGGAAAAAGGATTAGAAATATTTCCGGTAGTATGAGAGTTTAAGGACGTTTTCCCAGAACAGTTACCAGGTTTGTCGTCCGAAAGAGAGATGGAATTTACCATCGACTTTAAACCTGGAACTGAACCGATAGAAAGAACCCCTTATCAGATGTTGACCCCTGAGTTACAGGAGTTGAAAATGAAATTTAAAGATTTGTTGGACCTAGGACTTATACGTCTAAGTGTGTCACCTTGGGGTGCACCTATTATTTTCATACAGAAGAAGCATGGGTCATGGAGACTATATATTGACTATCATCAAGTGAACAAGGAAATGATCAAGAACCAATTTTCGTTGCCAAGAACAGATGATTTGTTTGACCAAATGAAGGGTGTGATGGTGTTTTCAAAGATCGACTTGAGATCAGGATACCACCATTTATGGATCAAAGAGGAAGACATTCCTAATACCGCATTCAAGACAAGGTTCAGACATTACAAGTTTACCATTTTACCATTTGGACTAACAAACACCCCAGGGGTATTCATGAGCTTGATGAATGGGGTTTTCCATGAATACTTTGACAAGTTTGTTTAAGTATTCATTGATGACATATTTATATATTCTCGGATGACAAACGAACATGAAAAACATTTGCACTTGGTACTACAGTGTTTACAAGAAAACAAATTATATGGGAAATGGTTGAAATGCTCTTTTTATCAATCGAGGATTCATTATTTAGGCACATTATCTCCAGTGAAGGTATCATTGTGGATACAACGAAGGTAGAGGATATTATGGAATGGACTGTGCCGATGAA
>SNQJ01S0193391.1:0-30750 GCA_010110895.2 Picea sitchensis
AAAACATAGACCTGATTGTACCCGGAAAAACCATCAACCATGGACATCCTGGCTACTCCTATCACCTTCTATAATATGTGCTCCATCTTGGGCAAAGGGTAATTATCCTTTTTAGAGCTTCTGTTTAGATTTTGGAAATCAACGCAAAGTCTGATTTCTCCATTCTTTTTCCTTACTGGGACCAAATTAGCAACCCATTCGGAATACCTCAAAGGAATGATAATTTTTTCATCTAAAAGGTTTTTTAACTCTTTCTCCATGACAGGTAGTAACATAGGATTAATTTTCCTCAACTTTTTCCTGAAGGGTTTGGTGTCTTATTTTAATGTAATCTTGTGCTCTATAATACTTGTGTCATAAGTTCTGAGATATTCATAAGTCCAAGCGAATACATCAGCAAATTCCTTCAACAACTTAGTATATTTCGCCCTCTTCTCTTCTGACAGGTTGCTTGAAAATTTGACATATTTTGGATTTTGTTTAGTGCCCAAATTGCACTCAATTATATCAACATCATTAGTGGATACCTTCCCTTTCATTGTCACTTCATTCCCATCAAATAATCTTTCCAAAGGAACTAGTCCTTTTGGAATATGATTACTAGGTAGTTTCACAATATGATGATTATCAATTTTATTGAGGAAAACATCAACATGAGGAGTAATTTCTAAATCATGATCCTGATCAATGTGTAATGCAAAAAAGTCATCAACAGTCTCAAGGAAATTTTTAAGTTCTAAATCATCTTCGAACACCTTCCAATATTTTACATTGTCTGGTATAGAAGGCCTGTACTTGACTTCTACATCATACTTGATTTTGGGTGGTATAGGAATTTTGAAGTTTCTTGTTGATACAGCCAAAGAATCATCCATGGTATTCTCTTCTCTAGTAATAAATGATATGTTAAAAGATGAGAAAAAACTATCCACCAAGTCCCACACTTCATTTCTGTAAGATCTAAGCCTAGGGTGCTTTATTTGATAAATATTTTTAATCTGATGGACTATTAATTCAGCATCCCCAAATATTGATACATCTTCTATACCCATGTCTTTAGCATCCCTCAATCCCAAGACAAGAGCTCCATACTCTGCCACATTATTAGTAGTTTCAAATTCTAACTTATATGACAAAGATATAGTTTCTTGAGCTGGTGAGACAAAGATCACCCCAACACCAACACCTTCCTTAGAATAGGCTCCATCAAAGAACATCTTCCAGACATAAGTGGTTAGAGGAGGATCCTCACAAAAGGTAACATACTATTTTCTGATTTCTAGAGGGGCTTTAGGAGCGTCAGTGAGCTGCAAAATGCTAGATCCTAGATCTGTATCAAAATAAAAAACAGGGTGATTTGTGGGGTTTTCTTCATCACTAATGATGTAAGCCAATTGAGCTTCCCTGTAAAGTATTCTATGCTCTCCCCCAAAAACAGGAATAGTAGCATAACAAAGATCCATCTACAAGGTCCCCCCAAGTCTTTTTATCCAAGACCTTGATAAGAGCATTCCGAACTTGGGGGGAACATCAGCCACCACGATATCCATGAGTACACTTTTCATGGGCAACTGAAATAGAGTCACAACGAAATCCTTAATGACTCCAAGACACTTCACTTTCCTGGAATCAAAAGAATATAATTCATGGTAAGTCTTTGTGATTTCTAACCCAAGTTCATCCATAACAGATTTTGGCATGAGATTGTGGGATGCCCCTGAATCCATCAAACAATTATGCAACACCTTATCATGAATATTCAGTGACGTATAGAAAGGGGGGATGAATCATCTTTGTCTTCTATAAATGGACCCAAAATCACTATTGGCTTTTCATCTTGCAGATTTACTGAATCATTGGAATTTGGAGAGGCTTCGGGCTAAAACACTTTGGATAGATATTTTTTAAATTCTTCATGTTTTATAAATTCCAAAAAAGGTACAGGGATCTTTATTTTCTGAATCTCATTCTCAAAACTGAAGGAAGAAGAAGGTTTCAAGATCTCTTTGGTTTCAAGAGAAGGATTTCTGATCAAAACTTGTGGACTTTGAGAGTCTTTTTCTTTGCTACTCACTGGCACAACCTTGGCAGAATTTTATTTTTGGGCAGGTTGATTAGGGGCATCAGTTTTTTCTTCATTCTTCTTAGATATCAGATTATATCTATTAGAAATTTCTTTTGCTTTCTCTCCMTTACTTAATTCATTTATCTGAATATCCATCAAGGATTTCTCATAAGAGGATTGAGTCAAGTGTGGGGATGGGGATGTGTCACCTAAGCAGTGAATCTCAGGATCAACTTCTACCTCCTCTTCTTCTTCATCAACAACCAAATTGTTTTGAAAAGGAGCTTGTACCCTCTGATCATCTCTTTCTCTATTTCTGGGATCTTTGGGAAGGATTTGGGGAGCATTATTTGGTTTCCTGAAGTTACCTCTTTTATCAGTATTTTGGGTATTTTTGTAGGTCTGTTTTCCTTCCAGTTTTAATTTCTCTATATCAGTGGAAAGGGATTTTACTAATTTGGTAAGATCCTCCACTTGAGGATGGATAGTATGGGAGTCGGAAGTTGAGGCTTCAATTCTTCTTTTTGTTCTATCTCTATCAGACTTTCCCTTGAGTTTATCAAATGCCACTATGTTGGATTCTACCTCTAAGGCTGCATATTACATATGAAATACGGAGGTTGATCTTCTTTCTTTTAGTAGAAGGCAGAACTCGGGGTCAAAGGCACTGGCATAAGTAATTTTTGCAGAGGTTTCAGTGGGTTTATCTCATCAGGAATCTTACTATAACTTTTGTTAAATCTTTTAGAAAATTCAGAGACACGTTCTTCTTCTTTCCTTTTTAGGGATCTGAATTCGGTGATGTAGTACAAAAAGTCCTTTTTGTCCCCCCAATGCCTCAAGAAGGATTCATATAATGATTCAATACCAGTAATGGATCCAGGGGCCAGACCCCTAAACCACTTCCTAGCCTCACCAAAAAGGCTTTGGACGAAAACCCTCATCCACACATCCTCATTTTCAATGTTTTGATTATATGCATAGCTGTAGAAAGTAACAAGATGTTCCTCAACTGTTATATCTTCTTCTCCCATAAAATTGGGCATGTATTTCAAATAATCTCCAGGAGGGAGAGCTTTCATTGGCTGAGGTAAGACTAGAGGAGCGTATCTTGTAGCCACTATGGCATCCATCCTATTTGCAGGGGGGTTAACAACTGCCATTTTATTTTGAACTCTTGGTGAACAAGAAGGAGAAGGAGACTTGAATGTGTGAAGATTAGGAGAAGAAGGAAAATATGAAGGGGGGGTTTGAGTTTTCATAGCAGAAGGCCGAGTCTTGGAAGAATATGGTAAATTCTGTAAAGGGGATGAAGTTTCCACTTCTTTGGCAACAAAAGTTTTAACAGAAAGTGGTGTAGCAAAACCTAAAGTAGGGAAATCTTCAAAACTATCAAGACTGAAACACTTTTCAATGTCAGGGGAAGAAAATATGTCAATGCTTTCTTCTTTCAATTCAGTTTCAAAGGAAGAGTATTCAACAGGAAAATCTTCAAAATCAAGTTTCTTATATACTTTAGCAAAAGGTAAGGAAAGCTTACTTGATATAACAACTGGAGTATCGAGAGTGGAATCAGGCAACTGACCAGAAGCACTTGTAGCAACAACATAAATTGTTTTTTGAGAATCTTTTCCCTTCTTGATTATTTTCTCTGGTTCAGCCTCAGATGGAACCAAATGTAGTTGTGGATTTGATCTCATATGTCTACCTTTAGGTGCCAGAGATGAAACAATGGAGTCGCCAGGTGCAATCTCCAATCTCCAAGATACTAAGTTCTAATGCACCTTTAGGACAAGTATGTTGTGTCATTTAATCTCAGGGAAAAGTCTTCAAATCATTCCCTGGAAACGATGCCAAGAATGTTAGCACTAGGAATCACCTTTAGATTGCATGGAAGGCAAGCCCAGTACCCATTAGGTTATATGTGCATGTAAGAGTGTTTTAAAGGGTCAAATGGAAAAGACTCAAAATGATAATGTTCCAACTTAGAAAATAGGGATAGCAGCAGTCAAGGTCTTGTCTAACTTCAATTAGTAATTGAGAGTGAGTACGAATAGAGGGAAGACTTCAATGAGAGGAATGTAAGGGTTGTTGTAAACATCATGTCTACAAAAAGCCTAAGGAAGAAAGATTCTTAACACGAGATCTTCTTGAGTTCAAAAACTAAGAAAGATAAATAAACATCATAATAATATAATGATCAAACATCCACCATAATATCACCACAACCATTCATGTGAATCACTCAAAGCATGAACATTTATCATCAGAAGTAAATAAGCTAAAAGAGAAGTTGATTTCTATTAACCAACATTTCTTAAATCTAGTACATAGCTAGTTCACAATCACTTCATAAAAATATTATAGTATCAGGGAGTCTTGCTCAACCATCCGAACCTACTAAAGCATTTCATCTATCTATTTATAACAAAAGGAAGGAAACATCTAGAGGTACGAACTGGCCTCCTTCCCTTGAAAATGTCTAAGAATTTATTTCATCTAACAACTTGGCTAACAACCTATGCTATAAAATAGGAAAATGTTGGTGACTAATCCAACCAATCTTCAAACTGACTTGATTCCCTTCTGCTGTGCAGCTCCTTATTTTCCATGTGTCCTTCAGGAGCATGTGGTTGTCATCATTATGCCCGTTGTTGTTTATGAAATCTTCTACATCATCAGCTATCCAAAAAGTTGTTAGCTTCACCCTCCTGGATCCCTGGTGTCTCTTGGTAGTTTCTTTCGGTAGCACTTTGAGTAGCGCACTTCAAAACTGGATAGATAGAAAAGGTAGCACCAAACCTTCCTATCCCCTATGAAAACCTTGGCCTCTGCAAGATATTAGGTAGAAAATTTAGGTAGCGCCATTGTGATGCGTCTGTGTGAAAATTTTGTCTCTGCCAGATATTAGGTAGTGAATTTCGGTAGYGCCATTGTGTGTCTTTGTGMAAATTTTAAGTAGCGTCATAAAAAACGTAGCACCTCTAGCTTGAAMATGTGCATAGAAAGTAGTGACTTTGCATAATATCAAACCCATTATATTTAGGTGATTTGGAAACACTGTAGGTAGCACACMAGTGGAAAACCAAAACAGACTATTCCATAGTGCCATAGCGCTACAGAATGTCTGCATTTCTAGTGCTAAGGGAGTTAGCACTTCACAAAAATCCCAAAACTATGAACAACAAGCACTTAGAAGCCTATATAGGTGGCAGAGGTAATATTTCAATCACAGTTTACCCTCACAAAAAGAAACCATCCTCAAAAACGGGGCTCACCTTTCACCAGTTATTTCGTTACCCTGACACTTAACCTCACACTCTTTCTTGTAGAAGAAGGAGGATATTCATTTGGCACAACAGACTTCTTCTTTTTAACAATGACAGGATTATTCAATGGAGCTATGCTCTCCTTGAATTCTAGTGTCTCTTTCTCAATAGAAGCTTCAACCAATACCTGTAATTTTCTTTGAGCTACTTCATCTTGAAAATGCTGCAACTCTGGCTTGAGTTTCTTGTTCTGCGATTGAAAGCCTCTATTTTTCCTATAAAGGTTTTGGAGCTGCCTATGAAGGGGCTGGGCCTTTCTTGCTGCAAACCTTTCCAAGTCAAGGGTATGAATATAGCCATCTATGAGCTCTGTCATCTTCACTTTGTCATACATGGCTTATGTTTTCAACTGATCCACCTCTTTTCTTGCATCCCTAAGTTGCATGATTAATCTTTTGAATGTCTGACTGTCAGGTGGAGTAGTGACATGCACAGTCTCAACATGATTTTTCTCTGTCTCCTCTTCCACCTGCATAGGAATTGCCTTGTCTACCTCATCAGGATTCTTGATGTCTTTGTCTTTATATTTCTTCTTTTGCAAAGGAGTTTCTTCTTTCCTTTCCACAAAATTTTTAATGCCTTTACCCTTCTTCTTTTGTACATGGATTTCTGGTGGGGTTTGTTCTTCAAAAACCTCTTTGGGAACTGATGATCTCGTGAAAGGTTTTCTACCCTTGGTAGTGGCTACTGGAGGAGAATAGGGGAAATATAGCTTCTTCCCTTTCCTGGCTGCAGTTTTGGTAGAAGAATGAACCTCTTCTAACCCTGGTGGAGGAGGAGGTGAAAATATATTTGTGGGGAAGGACAAGATTCCTCCTCATTTCCTATGACCTGCTTGATGACCTCTGAAACTTGAACAAGAGCTCTGCCCTTTCTCTTCCTACTGGCCCCTGCTTTAGCAACACTGGTGGGTGATAAAGGGCTTGCATTCTGTGATTGAGGAGTAGATGTTATATCCAAATTGAAGTGAGAAGCAACAACAAAATGTTCCCAAGAAATATATTTCTTACCTAATTCCTCAAAGACTAGCATTTTGATCAATCCAGAGTGGAAGATGCTAGTATCCACATCCTTAGACTTGGATTGAATATTTTATGACAGCTTACCTATGCTCCTTAACAAATAATAGGGAATATTCATTTCAATTTTACTGGTAAAATGTAGCAGAAGCCTTATATGGTACTGGTACAATGTGTTAAACCTCCCTTCACATGTAAAATATCTCAGGATGATCTTCAATATCCTGTCAAACTACTCAATCAATTGATTCCTTGGCACTCCTTTAGACAAATCACCAGCTTGATGTTCAGGCTTAAGGAAATCTTTGGCATAGGCAGAACTCAAAGCCATGGCTTTAAACCACTTCTCACCTATGATAGGGATTCCTGTTGCAGTTGAAATAGAGGCCTCAGTCACCTCAAATTCTAAATCCCCTACCTTGGTTCTCCTGCCATCAAAATTTAAAGCAAACTGCCTTGTCACCTCAGGATGGCCTTTTTGCATATTCTTGTAGAAAGAGAGGCATCCCACTCTTTGAAAAAACTCTCTTGCCATGGGCTCTGTATCAAAAATATGCATGTCCACAGGTTTAATTCTAACCACCTTGCCCCCTTTGTGTGTATTCTTCATCTGAGGAGCCTCCATAGCTTAGAATGAGAGATTCTTGTGGATTATGGGGTAGTAATGACTAGGAGGACTTAAAATCAAGCTTCAAATGTACAAAGTTGACCCTTTAAAACAGACTGATGCTAGTAAGCCAAGACTTGACTCTGGAAATACCACCCTTAGATTTGTATAGGTATTGAAATTTTAGACAATGAGAGGGTACACTATAATTTTCCCTTTGTAGCTGGGTAAAAATGCTTAACTAGAAAATCAAAGGACACAGGGGAGACACAGTGTGGTTAAGCAGTGCCTCTGGGTAGTGTGATGCATATGCATAGGATAGATTGTTTAAATGTTGTAAGCTCGATAGCTATGGTGAGTGGATGCATTAGAATTTGACATAAAGGTAGTGATGTTTCAGAGGTTTGAAATGAGAGGAGACAAGGATATGATGCAAGGAAGAGTCTCTTACAACCGTGCAAGCCCGATAAACCAAAATATGAGCGCTAATTCTCTGTGAAAATTAATGTGCAGAGCATGCAACATGGGATACCTATGGAGTAAACACTTGTTTGAAGCTTCAACGATATTTCAGGATGAATTCAAGAACATCTTGGCCCCTGAATCTACCTCAACATCAGATCTAGTCACATTGTTGTCGCCTGGTTAGAACTGTAAGTTTGCACAACACAACACTCTTTAATTTTCAAAACACAAACCATTATTAGGGCTCGTAAATACAAGATATTGAAGGTATATTTTAACCAACTCCTCGCACTAAAAATAAGGAACATGACATCAGTCATGGTAATCATAACTCATGGTGGAAACATGATGAACAAGAAAGGCACTATGGAAATGCCTGATCAATGGGCAGTGCTCCAATTTAAAAAATGATTGGAAAGGTAAGCAAGGACAACAAGACATGCCCATGAGGTCATGAATGAGGAGGATGGTGTGTCCAAGCCTAGGAAAGATGGAAAACAGTGTCCAGGTCAAATATGATCATCCAGAGAACAACTTATTCCACTTTTAATTAATTAAGATCTTGGTGGTTGAAGATATGATAAATTTTAACAAGGACAGAGATTCCTTTCTTATTTTGGAAAACATTCCCAGAGACCCTAAAGGATACATTCCTCTATCTACTGATAAATCTATTAGCACTAGGAATCACGTTCAGATTGCATGGAAGGCAAGCCCAGTACCCATCAGGTTATATGGGAATGTAAGAGTGATTTAAATGGTCAAATGGAAAAGACTCAAAATGATAATGTTCCAACTCAGAAAATAGGGCTAGCATGCACCAACAATTAAGGTTTTGGATAAATTCAATCAATAATTGGGAGTGAGTACGAATAGAGGGAAAACTTCAATCAGAGGAATGTAGGGGTTGATGTAAACATCAGGTCTACAAAAAGCCTAAGGAAGAAAGATTCTTAACACAAGATCTTCTTGAGTTCAGAAACTAAGAAAGATAAATAAACATCATGATAATATAATGATCAAACATCCACCATAACATCACCACAACCATTCATGTGAATCATTCAAAGCATGAACATTTAGAATCAAAAGTAAATAATTTGAAAGAGACGTTGATTTCTATTAACCAAAATGTCTTAAATCCAGTACATAACCAGTTCACAGTCACTTCATCAAAGTATTATAGTATTAGGGAGGCTTGCTCAACCATCCGAACCTACTAAAGAATTTCATCTATTTATTTATAACAAAAGGGAGGCAACAACTGGAGGTACGAGTTGGCCTCCTTCCCTCGAAAATCTCTAAGAATTTATTTCATCTAACAACTTGGCTAACACCTTATGCTATAAAATAGGAAAATGTTGGTGACTAATCCAACCAATGTTCAAACTAACTTAATTCCCTTCTGCTACGTAGCTCCTTGTTTTCCATGTGTCCCTTAGGAGCATGTGGTTGTCATCATGATGCCAACTGTTGTTTCTGCAATCTTCTACATCATCAGCTATCCAAAAAGTTGTTAGCTTGGTCCTCCTGGATCCCTCGTGTCTGTTGGTAGCTTCTTTGGGTAGCACTCTGCGTAGCACAGTTCAAAACTGGACAAGTATAAAAGGTAGCACCAAACCTTCTTATCCCATGTGCAAATTTTGGCTTCTGCGAGATATTAGGTAGTGAATTTAGGTAGCGCCACTATGATGCATCTGTGTGCAAATTTTGTCTCTCCCAGATATTAGGTAGTGAATTCCGGTAGTGCCATTGTGCGTCTCTATGCAAATTTTAGGTAGCATCGTAAAAAATGAAGCACCTCTAACTTGAACATGTGTAGAACAAGTAGTGACTTTGCATAGTATCAAACCCATTATATTTAGGTGATTTTGCAGTACACTAGTAGAAAACCAAAACTGACTATTATGTAGTTCCATAGCACTACGAAATGTCTTCATTTTTACTGCTGAGGGAGTTAGCACTTCACAAAAATCCCAAAACTTTGAATAAAAAGAACTTAGAATCCTATATAGGTGGCAGAGGTAATATTTCAATAACAATTTACCCTCACAAAAAGGAACCATCCTAAAAAATGGGGCTCACCTTTCACCCACTATTTCGTTACCCTGACACTTAACCTCACACTATTTCTTGTAGACCGAGGATCTTCATTTGGCACAATAGACTTGTTCTTTTTAGCAATGACATGATTCTTCAGTGGAGCTATGCTCTTTTTGACTATTGGTGTATCTTTCTCAATAGAAGCTTCAACCAATACCTGCAAGTTGCTTTGAGCTACTTCATCTTGAAAATGCTGCAACTCTGCCTTAAGTTTCCTGTTCTGCGATTGAAAGCCTCTATTTTGCCTATAAAGGTTTTGGAGCTGCCTATGAAGGGGATGGGCCTTTCTTACTGCAAACCTTGCCAGGTCAAGGGTATGAATATAGCCATCCATGAGCTCTTTCATCTTCACTCTTTCATACATGGCTTATGTTTTCAACTAAGCCACCTCTTTTCTTGCAGCCCTAATTTTCCTGATAAAATCTTTTGAATGTCTGACTGTCAGCTGGAGTAGTGACATGCACAGTCTCAACAAGATTTTTCTCGGTCTCCTCTTCCACCTGCATAGGAATTTCCTTGTCTTCCTCATTAGGCTTCTTGATGTCTTTTTCTTTATCTTTCTTCTTTTGCACTGGAGTTTCTTCTTTCCTTTCCACATGCTTTTTAATGCCTTTACCCTTCTTCTTTTGTACAGGTATTTCTGGTGGGGGTTGTTCTTCAAAAACCTCTTTGGGAGCTGATGATCTCGTGAAAGGTTTTTTGCATGTGGTAGTGGTCGCTGGAGGAGAAGAGGGGAAATGTAGCTTCTTCCCTTTCTTGGCTGCAGTTTTGGTAGAAGAAGGAACCTCTTCTAACCCCGGTGGAGGAGGAGGTGAAAAATCTCTCTGTGGGGAAGGAAATGTTTCCTCCTCAGTTCCTATGACCTGCATGATGACCTCTAAAACTTGAACAAGAGCTCTTCCCTTTCTCTTCATGTTGGTCCTTGCTTTAGCAGCACTAGTGGGTGATAAAGGACTTGCATTCTGTGATTGAGGAGTAGATGCTATATCCAACTTGAAGTGATAAGTAACAAAAAAATGTTCCCAAGAAATATCTTTCTTACCCAATTCCTCGTGTTTCTTCATTCCTTTCCAAAGGTTTTTTAATGCCTTTACCCTTCTTCTTTGTACGTGTATCGGTGGTTGTTCTTCAAACCCTTTGGAGCCGATGATCTCTGCGGAAAGGTTTTGCATGGTAGTGGTCGCTGAGGAGAAGAGGGAAATGTAGCTTCTTCCTTCTTATTGCAGTTTTGGTAGAAGAAGGAACCCCTTCTAACCCTGGAGGAGGAGGTGGTGAAAAATATATATCTGGAGAAGGAAAAACTTCCTCCCCAGCTTCAATGACCTACTTGTTGACCTATGAAACTTGAACAAGAGCTCTGCCCTTTCTCTTCATGTTGGTCCTTGCTTTAGCAGCACTAGTGGGTGATAAAGGAATCACAATCTGTGATTGAGGAGAATATGCTATATCCAACTTAGCGATAAGTAACAAAAAATGTTCCAAGAAATATTTTTACCCACCCTCGTAGACTAGCATTTTTATCAATCTAGAGTGGAATATGCTAGTATCCACATCCTTAGATTTGGATTAAATATTGTTTGACATATTACCTATGCTCCTCAACAAATAATAGGGAATATTCATTTCACTTTACCAAGAAATGAAATAGAAGCCTTATATGGTATTGGTACAATGTGTTAAACCTCATTTCACATGTAAAATATCTCCGATGATCTTCAATATCATGTCAAACTTCTAAATCAATTGATTCCTTGGAACTCCTTTAGACAAATAACTAGCTTGATGTTCAGGCTTAAGTAAATCTTTGTCATAGGCTGAACTCAAAGCCATGGCTTTAAACCACTTTTCACCTGTGATAGGGATTCATGTTGTAGCTGAAATAGAGGCCTCAGTCACCTCAAATTCTAAATCCCCTACCTTGGTTATCCTGCCATCAAAATGTAATGAAAACTACCTTGTCACCTCAGGATGGCCTTTTTGCATATTCTGGCAGAAAGAGAGGCATCCCACTCTTTAAAAAACCTCTCTTGCCATGGGCTCTGTATCAAAAAGATGCATATCCACAGGTTCAGTTCTAACCACCTTTTCCCCTTTGTGTGTCTTCTTCATATGAGGAGTCTCCATAGCTTGGAATGAGAACTTCTTGTGGCTTATGGGGTAGTAATGACCAGGAGGAATTAAAATCGAGCTTCAAATGTACAAAGTTGACCCTTTAAAATAGATCGGTGCTAGTAAACCAAGACTTGACTATGGAAATCCCACCCTTAGATTTGTACAGGTATTGAAAGTTTAGACAATGAGAGGGTACTCTGTAATTGGCCCTTTGTATATGGGTAAAACCGCTTAGCTCGAAAATCAAAGGACGCAGGGGAGACACAGTGTGGTTAAGCGGTGCCTCTGGGTAGTGTGATGCGTATGCAGAGGATAGATTGTTTAGATGTTGTAAGCTCAATAGATATGGTGGGTGGATGCATCAGAATTTGACATACAAGTAGTGAATTTTTAGAGGTTTTAAATGAGAGGAGACGAGGATATGATGCAAAGAAGAGTCTCTTACAACTGTACAAGCTCGATAAACCAAACTATGAGCACTAATTCTCTGTGAAAATTAATGTGCAGAGGAGGCAACACGGGATACCTATGGAGTAAACACTTGTTTGAAGCTTCAATGAGATTTCAAGATGAATCCATGAACATCTCGGCCCCTGAATCTACCTCAGCATCAGATCTGGTCGCATTGTTGTCGCCTTGTTAGAACTGTAAGTTTGCGTAGCGTAGCACTCTTGAATTTTTAAAACACAAACCGTTATCAGGGCTCGTAAATACAAGATCTTGAAGGTATATTTTAACCAACTCCTCGAACTGAAAACAAGGAACATGAAATCAGTCGTGGTAATCATAACCCGTGGTGGAAAGATGATGAACGGGAAAGGCGCTATGGAAGCGCTTGATGAGTGGGAAGGGCTCCAATTTAAAAAATGATTGGATAGGTAAGCAAGGACAGCAAGGCATGCCTACGAGGTCATGAATGAGGAGGATGGTTTTTCACATTGGTCTAGTCGTGGGAAGGATCGATCCTAGTGACAAATCATGAAGGGGACCAAACTTAAGTCATAAACTAAAATGGTTCTAAGTCCAAAAATCAGTTGAGGATCAAACATAAGTTGTGACTCAATACTTCATTTATCCAAGGGGTCCTAATAAACATAATTTTAAAAGGGATTAAATTTAAAAAATTAAAATCTAAGGCTTAGAAAAGGATAAAAAGAAACTAAAAATCCAAGGCAATTTAGTGTGATAACAAAATCAACACTTCATAGTTCAGAGGCGAGAAGAGGATATGTTATTGAAAGAAGAAAAGGGAAAGAAATGGAAGACTCATCACTCAACCAACCAACATCCCATAAGAGAATCAAGTTAAGATTTATTGATGAAACTGAGGAGATCCAAGCTCCCAATAAACCATGTACTAGGTCCTTTGCCAGGAGATTTCCCATACCCACAATTCAGCTAGAGCTTGTTGAATGTGAAAACCATGGAATTGATGAAAAACAGGTGGAGTTAGGTGAGGAAGATGCAAATAATAAGGAGGTGTAACAACAACTAAATCAAGCTCAACACATCATAGTTGAATGTTATCAAGAAAATAGAGAATTGAGAAGGAAGCTAGCAGAAAAAATTATTGAAACACTAGCATCACAGATTCAAGCAGGTTAGATATCTCCTACCTCACCAACAAGAAGAGAATATAATATAAATTGGCTTAAAAAGAAGCTCAAAGAGGCCCAATATGTGATCATTGAGATTAGGGAGGAAAAATAGATATCATAGGAAAGAATCATGGAACACTTCAAGGAGTGCATACCAACTATCGACAATGCATGTGCAGCTCTCTCCGACGCTCAATCAAAATTCAAAGGAAATGAGGCTTTATTGAGACAGATGAAGAATTTGAAAAGACAAATCCTATCATTGATAAGAAAAAATAGGGCCTTACAACTACAAGTGACTTTGGACAATGAAGTTATGGAAAAATTGGATGATCCCATTCTCTGCAACCAACTGGATTTGTGCACGTAACCTTTGCATGAATATCCATCATGCAAAATAACTGCGTAGAGTTTGCAGCCAACAGTTGCACAACAGAAGCCACAATCTACTGTGCAACGGTGACATTGTTGTCCAAAAATACACGTGATGATTCATCACAACCGTATGATTGTGATTTTCCTAAAGAATTTATGATTGTAAATAAAATCCCTGATAGTTTATGATTTTCATATCGGCTTTCCTATTTTTGGCATTTTTTGTAAAGGTTGTTGTTCTCTTTGAAAACAACCAAATACACAACTCTAGGAGATAGCAGTTTGATTCCTAGAAGCTTAGTGTAGAATTATTTTCTATATATAGGGACTATTTTGATGTAAAAAAGGGGGGCGTGTGGGAAAAAGTATAGATATTTTGATCCTCTATGTAATTTCTTGAAACTAAAGAAATACAAATGCAAAAGTCTTGAGTTCCTTAAGAAAAAATTTCTAATGGTGATGTTCTGAAGCTTGTACCTTTCTTTGTATGTTTTTCCTGTGTATGCATATTCATTTGCACTACTCTTTTTTTTTTTTAAATTGGTAAATTTTAAAGTCTATAATTCATCCATGTGGTGCTCTAGACTGAACCGATTTAAGTTTTGTCTATCTTCGCAACTAAGATCAACATTCATCCACTGCAATGCTCTGATTTTGTTGTATGTTTCTTTTCTTCTTTCGCCTTGAATAATCAAATTAAATATTGAAGTTCAACACCTTGTTTATCCTTTTCTCCTTTGAGGATATATATCTACCAAGCATTGTTTCTTTGTTTTCAGGGGTTGACTCCATAGCCCTAGAAACACTATCTTTTGTCAGTAGACCTTTTAAAAGTTTACCTTGAAGTTTAAAATCTAGCCATATTTTAAAGAAACTTGTCTATCAGAGATCAATTCTCAGAGAGACCCCTCTCTAGATTAGAAAGGATAGTTTCGATTCTTAAAGTTGGTTTGTAGGTTACCTTTGTATATTTTTTTTTCAGCCCAACAATTTACTCAGCGTTAACATTTTGGATTCGTTGTCGGGGACGAAATTTAAAATTTTCCCTAGGAAGAACGAATAAAATCTTAGATTTGATTCCTGAGGGTAATAGTGAATCAGACACCTTTTTTTGGCTGAATTTATATTACCCTGGTGACTTCATTTGAAAATATCAGTAGCATAGTTTTGTGTTTTGAGAAAATAAGAAATCCTAGATCCTAAGAGAATTAACACTAGAAGGAACCGTGATCCAGAACCTATAGTGTTTGTGTCTGATCCTGAGAAACTATTTCACAAAAGAAAGGAAAAGACAGTTCAATCATTTGCCTTCCTGGACAGAAATCTATCATTACCCAAAGACGGTTTAAAAAGTATTGATGACCTTGAATCTGATTTAAAATTTGAGCAAACCTTGTTTAGATCTAGATCAAAATCTAAGTTGAATGAAATTAGCTTTGATGAGAATAAATTCCAGTCTTTGATTCCCATTGTCCCCATTCAGACTATTCCTATTCAGATTGTCCCTGCTCAGACTGTCCAAACAACCCAAAATCCTCCTAGATCCATGGCAACCATATTTTCTCCTCTTGCCTTGCCTACCCAATTGCACGATTTATCCCAAAATTATAATTAGAGAATCAGATCATTTGATGCTGAAGAAAATAAATCATCCCAAATACACATGGATTGGTTCAATAATTTTGTTTATCTAGAGGAAGTAGATCATGAGGATGCAAAACTCAGGTTGTTCGCACAAATTCCTTCAGGAAAAGTAAAAAAATGGTTTAAAGATCTTCCTGCAGCGATCATCCCTAATCTTGCATTTTTTGAAACACTTTTTATTGCAAGGTGGGGTGACAAAAAGAATCCTCTTCAGTTGCTAACTCAGTACAATAATATAAAAATATCACCAAATGAAACAGTACAAGAGTTTTCAACTAGATTTATGAAAGCCTGTCATTTAATTCCTACAGAAGTTAAACCTCCTCTCGAAGATGCTCAACTCAGATATGTTGATTCCTTTGACAGTGACTTTGCCTTGTTGTTAAGAGAAATAATATCTAACACATTAGATGATATGATGGGTGATGCAATTTAAGTAGAGGTAAATTTGATGGCATCAGGGAAGATCAAACATAATCCTGAAAGAGATATGAATAATGTCCAAGGAGAAGAACATCCCTCAACTTCTCAATCATCAGATGATAAATTTGAGTTGATGATTAAGACTATGGAAAGATTCATGGAAAGAATGTCCTTGGAAAATAATCCTACCACCAAGGATCAAACTGATTTTCATCCCAGAAATCAAAATTTCAGAAGAGCTCTAGTTCCTCAGGTCAGGCAAAGAGATCAGATAAATCAAGGTGATCAACAAATAAAACCCCCTTTCCAAAAAAACTATACAAATGAGGATTTTGATCCAACAATTGAAGACAATATTCATTGTTGTGACAATACAGAAACAAATGTGTTCTTAACAAAAGAAGAACATGATCAATTTATGGATGCAAATGACAAGTTTATGCGGGATAATGATGATATGTTTTCATTGGAGATAGAAGAGTTCAAGAAATGATACCACAATGCTATTATGCAGCTTCAAAAATAGTACAAGCTCAGGAGTAAAATGGTGTCTGTAAATCTTCCAAAGGCAAATCCTACAAGGGAAGTTCAGACCAATACACCTTCTTCAAGCCAACCAAAGAAAGATAATTCAACAAATGATGCAATGGAGAAAGGAGAATCCAGAGAATAACCCCCAAAGAAAATACATGAGGTAAGAAAGGAAGCAATCATCAAAGAGGTAGAAAAGGCTCCATTTCCTTTTCATTTCGAAAGTGAAATGTCTAAAATCAAATTTTTTGTTCCATTTAATGAGTTGATTAAAAATGGACAGTGTAGAAATCAAATCATTAAAATGCTAAAAATGGTAGAAACCCCTGACACCTTGAATGTACAAGATGATCACCCTTCTATAGTGTTTGGCCCACGTGTGGAGGAGAGTGGTGATGTTGATGATGTTCCTCCTTTCTATGTCAGTCTTAAAATTCATGACATGACCTTACATAACGCCATGTTAGATTTAGGAGCATCACATAATATGATGCCCAAGTTCATCATAGATGAGTTGGTACTAGATATCACAAGGTCTTATAAGGATCTCTTCTCTTTTGACTCAAGGAAGTTGAAATGTTCGGGTTTAATCAAAGATCTGGTTGTATCATTGTCTCAAATTCCATCAAAAAATTTGATCATGGATGTAGTGGTTGTTGACATCCCTCCTAAATTTGGCATGTTGTTATCTAGATCTTGGGCTGCAAAGTTAAAGGGAACTTTGAAAATGGATATTCCATATGCTACTATCCCTATTTTCAGCCAAGAAAGGAGGTTGTATAGAGAAGTACTACTCAAGTACATGGTGAGTAGAAAAACCCAACCCAATAATCATCCCATTATTATGTTGATACTGAGGTTGGTTCCTCTATTTTCTATAATGACTTGAGTTTTGAAGAGGGAAAGCTAAATATTGTCATAGCTATTAAAATTGAAACTGATCATCAAGCAGAGGAAATTAAAAATCAACAAAACAATGCAAAAGATGAAATGTGGAATATGAGCTTTGATGGAGTTTCTAGCAGGGAAGGAGCAGGAGCTAGCATGTGGATTAACCCTCCCAATATAGGTACAAAACTCTGTTCTTACAATATTGCTTTTGATTGTACCAATAATATGGTCGAATATGAGGCACTGATTTTGGGATTGAAGAATTTAAAAGAATTGAATGCTAGGAGGATAGTTGTACATGGCAATTATGAGCTTGTTATCAACCAGGTAAAGGGTATATATCAGTCCAAGCATCCTATATTGAGAGCATATAGGAATTTAGTGCTTGATCTTATTGAAGAGTTTTCATAATACAATTTATCAGTGATTCCTAGGGGGAAAAATCAAATTGCAGATGCTTTGGCTACCTCAGCTTCGGTTTTCAAAATTACAATTTTTCCTAATAAAAGGTATGAAATTGAGGTCAAGCATAGGCCAACAGTCCTTGATAACATTAAATATTGGCAAATATTTGAAGATGACAAACATATAGAAAGATTCCTTTAGATGAGTGATGAATTTGCTAATTTAAATATTGATGATGAGTTTTGTTGTGAAGAGAATGAACATGCAGTTGTGTTCAACAATGATGACATTTTTCATAATCATATTGTTGTAAGAGATATAGTGCAACTCAAAAATAACCTTATTCCCAAAGGCTTGGTTTCGTTGGAGAAGATTTTTGACAATAACGACGTAGGCAGAAATCCTAAAATCATTGCAAATGATGAGGATATCGAAGATTGCAACATTGGGACTCAGGAGGATCCCAAGATCATCAAACTATAAAGAATGCTAAGTCCAGAAATTAAAAAGAGGTATATCAGTCTTATGAAGGATTTCCCCAATATCTTTGCATGGAGTTATGAAGATTTAAAGGTCTATGATACTAATGTAATTCAACATGTAATTCCCATCAAGGATGATCATAAACCATTAATAAGAAGTTGAGAAGGATAAACCCTCTGTTGTTTCCATTGATTGAAAAGGAGGTAAGGAAACTGTTTGATGCCAAAATTGTTGTGTCCTTAATATTTTCCAAATGGGTGGCTAACCTAGTGCCTATCAGGAAGAAAAGCGGTGAGATAAGATTATGTGTATATTTTTGTAATCTAAATAGGGTGTCTCTCAAAGAAAATTATCCACTTCCCAAGATGGATTACATCCTACAGAAGATGATGGGATCTCAGAAGATATCAATGCTTGATGGATTTTCTGGTTACAACCATATTATGGTGCATCCGGATGACCAAGAAAAGACAGTTTTTACAACACCTTGGGGCAGTTTCATGTATAAAAAAATTCCTTTTGGGATTATGAATGTTGGAGCGACTTTCCAAAGGGCCATGGGAATATCCTTTGTCAATGAAAAGGATAAGTTTATTGTTATTTACTTAGATGATATCACTGCATTTTTAGACTCCGATGATCAACATCTCAAACATCTAAGAAGGGTTTTCCACAAATATAGAAAGTTTGGCATCTCATTGAATTCGAAAAAGTTAAAATTTGGAATGCAACACAGAAAATTGCTTGGAGACATCATTTCAAAGGAAGGGATTAAAATAGACCCCATTAGAGTGGAAGCAATTCTAAAGATCGACACTCCTAGGAGCAATAAATAGGTACAGTGTTTTTTAGGAAAAGTGATTTTTTTGAGAAGGTTTATTCCTAACTTGGCTGAGATCATAATGTATATCACAAATATGCTTAGGAAAGTAAATGAAATAAAATGGATTCCTGAAACTAGGAAGCATTTTGAAGATATTAAAGTGGCGATGAACAAATCTCCAGTGTTATCCAGCCCGGAATTTACAAAATATTTTATCTTGTTTTTTTTCGCTTTAGAACACACCATTGCTTGTGTTTTGTTGCAAAAAGATGATCAGAACTTCGAAAGGCCTATAGATTATTATAGGACACTGAGAGAACCTCCACTAAGCTATGACATCATGGAAAAACATGCATATGCCTTGGTGAAATCTCTTAAAGAATTTAGAACTTATATTTTGCATTACCATATCATTGTTTATGCACCTAGAAATTTTGTAAAGGACATTTTGACTCAGCCCGATCTTGAAGGGAGAAGGGGAAAATGGATAGTGATAATGTTGGAATATGACCTCGAAATCAAACCTACAAAGATGATTAAGGGTCAAGGGCTTGCAAAATTGATGGCGCAATCAAATTGTGATGTTTTGGGAATCAATTTTATTGTTGATTTATCATAAAATTTAGAAGAAGAAACAGTTCGATAGATATCCCAAAGGTTCCTTGATTCTCCTTGGTATGTTGATATTATTTATATATTAATAAATTTACAAGCTCCTCCTCGGTTGAGAAAAACCAAATCTAGATTTTTGAAGTTGAAAGAACCAAAGTTTTGCATTCTGGACCATTCTCTACATTGGAAAGATCCAAGTGAGATCTTGTTAAGTTGTTTGTTGGAAGAAGAAAATAAAAAGGCTATCAAAGAGTTTCACAAATGTGACTGTGGGGGAAATCATTATTGGAATACTATTGCACATAAAAATTGAGGGCAGGGTTTTCTTGGCCCAATTTGTTTTCTGATGTATACAAGGAATTTTCCAGCTACCACAAATGCCAGATATTTGATGGAAAAAGAAAGTTGTATCCTCTACCTTTAAATCCTATTTATGCTGAAGCACCATTCATGCAATGGGGTCTTGATTTTATAGGGGAAATTCATCCTCCATCCTCTGCTCAGCATAGGTGGATACTGACAACCACATACTACTTCACCAAATGGATCGAAGTAGTCCCCACAAGGCAAGACACTAATACTGCCATCATTCAATTTTTAGAAAGTAATATTTTGTCTAGATTTGGTTGTCCAGTCAAGATCATCACTGACAATGCAACAACATTCAAATCCAAGAAAATGGAAAATTTATGTATTGACTATAATATAAATCTTGGTCATTCCACATCTTATTACCCATAGGGTAATGGGTTGGTTGAATCATCTAACAAAAGCTTCAACATGATCATTAAGAAGATTTCGCGGGAGAACAAGAAGGCTTGGCACACAAATCTCATATATGCACTATGGGCTGACAAAATTACCACTAAAAGGTATATTTGCACATCGCCTTTCCAAATCGTATATGGTTCAGAGGAAATTTTTCTTACGTCATTAGGAATGGCAGTGATGAGACTGCTGCAAGAAAAAGAAGTTGAACCCAACGATGCTTTAAGGAGAATAAACCAATTAATCCATGTACAAAAAATGAGAGAACAGGTCTTCAATAAATCACAGTTGCACCAAGATAAAATGAAAAGAGATTTTGATACACACACTAAGGAAGATGATTTCAAGGTGAATAATTTGGTACTGAAGTGGGATTCAAGGAATGAAGATAGAGCGAAACATGGGAAGTTTGATCATCTTTGGCTGGGACCATTCAAGATTGTTGCATACCATGGGAACAATGCCTATTTTCTATATGAGCTTAATGGAGATCTTATTGGTGGGGGACCTATGAATGACAGGGTTCTCAAACATTATTTGGTTTAAACAAATCTTTCAATCTCTTCATGTCATTGTAAATAACCATTTTATTTTCAAATGAAGCATTTTGAATCAATGATCAACAGAAAATTGAAGCAAGAAGTGAAGGCCCTAAGTTTATGCTGAGTTTGGTCAAAGTTGTGTCAAGAGAGTTTTGTAAATGAGTTTATTTTATCAATTTATAATTTTGAGTGAAATAAAGCCCAATGGTCAGGAACTTGGTCTATTGATATTTGTTACCTCACTGGGAGGATAGCATCCCCATTGGAGCCATTTTTTAGCGCCATGTTTTTAATAGTTAGAGTCATAGGTTTGTCCATTTGTTTTAGAGCCATATCTTGGTTTTTTGTAAAAAAAAAAGCTTTCCTAAATAAGTCGCAGTTGGTGTGTCAACGTTTATGAGGTGAATGAAAAAACTAAGGGATGGTTTGAAAAAGTCGAGTAAGGGCTTTGGATAAAAGTGGGTAAAAGGGTGTAAGGTTAGTCATGTTTTAATTGTAAGGGTTTATCTTCTTAAATCTCGAGTCATTTCAAAAAAGGGGAATTTAGGTACCAAAGTTGAGTCAAGTGGTTAGGATAAAGGTCATGTCAAAAGATATTATGGGCATCGTTACCTAATCATGAAGTCAGAAAAGTGAACAATCATGGCACTCCTATCATTTGTACTTTTTCACACTTCAAAAGAGTACCCACTGCACGAGTTCACTACGCAAATATTTAACCTACTTTTGAACTTCTCCTCGCTATGGATTTCCCATCCTTTTCCATGATTTCTTTCATTATCCATTAAAGCATAAATATTGGTCACCCTTCATGCTTCTCCATCGCTTTCATAATTTGTGCGTCGTCCATAATTTTTCAACAAGATCTTAATCCCTTCACTGCATAAATATTAATTGTTGTCAGTCGTTACGAAAGTCTGTGATTTGGATTTTGTTGTGTATCCTCCATTGCTTTCATCCATTGTTCAAAAGTTTTCCTTGGAGCTCATTGCAAACTAGTTTTTTGGAACGATTTGTTTATTCTCACAGTCGACCTTATTTCTTCTGAACTACCTACTACTGCACTGATATTTTCGTTGTGCCAAGTTTCCCATTGTTGATTGTTGCTGCACCAAATTTTCCGCTACAGTGAAATTTTCTGTCGCACTTTACCGTTGTGCCAAGTTTCTCATTGCACCAAATTTTATGATACTGATCTGATTTTCATGCAAAGATGCATGTTGCTCCCTTTTCTTGTACCTTCTTCAAATTTCACCATTCGTATTCGTTGCGTAGAGAGGCTATTATAATTTATTGTTTCACACCTAAAATTGGCATATACCAACACCATGGCAACTTCCCAAATCAAAAGAAAGAATGCAAGAAGCGGCAGGGTTGTGAGGTTTGAACCTAAAGATTTAAAGTTAATAAATGTAGACCTGACGATCAGGGCATATTTTGAACAAGCCAGATGTATGCATTTCCATGAAAATATTCAAGGATATAATGCTCAACTAACTAAGCAGTTCTCCCTCAATTTTACTAGTGTTAGTGCAACAATTGCAGAAATCACTTTCCAAGTGGCAGAGGAAACTATGTCATCTACGACGAAGATCCCTCTATAGGGAGAAAAATGGTTTAAAGGTATACCTTTAGACACTTCATGTTATATGGATTTCACCAAGCCTAAATATCGAAATCAGAAAGTTGGAGTCGACATTCCTAGCTAGTATCTCCTGGAACCTTTTGAGAAAATTTTGAAGATAATCATGAAATACTTCACCTATGAGGGAAGATTTGACAAGGTGCATCCATGCCACATCAGGTTACTAATGCATTTCATAGGGATAAATCTCGTTAAAATTACCTTTCTTCTTGTGTTGAAGCCCGAGAAAGATGGCAGACAGTGTCCAGGCCAAAGTTGATCTGCTAGAGAACAACTTATTCCATTTTTCATTAACTAAGATGTTGGTGGTTGAAGAGCTCAGAAATTTGAACAAGGACTCGGATTCCTTTTTGATTTTAGAAAACTTTCCAAGAGACCCTAAAATACACATTCCTTTATATGATCAGAAATCAACACTTCATAGTTCAGAGGTGAGAAGAGGAGATGTTACTAAAAGAAGAAAAGGGAAATAAATGGAAAACTCGTCACTCAGTCAACCAACATCCCAGAATAGAAGCAAGTTAAGATTTATTGATGAAACTGAGGAGATCCAAGCTCACAGTAAACCACGAACCAGGTCCTCCACCAGGAGATTTACCATACCCACAATTCAGCTAGAGCTTATTGAATGTGCAAACCAGGGAATTGATGAAAAGAAGGTGGAGTTAGGTGAGGAAGATGCAAATACTAAGGAGGTGAAACAACAAATAAAGAAATATCAACACGTCATAGCCTAATTTTATCAAGAAAATAGAGAATTGAGAAGTCAGCTAGCAGAAAAAATTATTGAAACACCAGCATCACAGAGTCAAGCAAGTCAGATGTCTCCTACCTCACCACCAACAAGAGAAAATAATATAAATTGGCTTAAAAAGCAGCTCAGAGTATCCCAAGATGTGATCATTGATCTTAGGGAGGAAAAAAGGATATCAGAGGAAATAATCATGGAACACTTCAAGGAATGTAGACCATCTATCAAAAATGCATGTGCATCTCTCTTCAATTCTCAATCAAAATTGAAACAAAATGCAGCTTTGTTGAGACAGACGAAGAATTTGAAAAGAAAAAATCTTGTCATTGAGAACAACAAATAGGGCCTTACAACTACAAGTGACTTTGGACAATGAAGTTACAGACAAATTGGATGATCCCATTCTCTGCAGCCAACTGAATTCATGCACGCAACCTCTCCATGAAGATCTGTCGCACGAAATCACTGTCTAGAGTTCGCATCCAACAATTGCGCAACAGAAGATAGAATCTATTGCATAGTGGTGATAGTGTTGTCCAACAATACGCATGATGATTCATCACAACCGTATGATTGTTATTTTCTTAAATTATTTATTATTGTAAATAACATCCCGGATAGTTTATGGTTGCAAGATCAACTTTCCTATTTTAGATAATTTTTGTAAAGGTTGTTGTTCTCTTTGAAAACAACCAGATCCAAAACTCTAGGAGATGGTAGTTTGATTCTTAGCATCTTAGTGTAGCTTTACTTTCTATATATAGGGAATATGTTGATGTAAAAAAGGGGGGAGCGTGGGAAAAAGTATAGATATTTTGATCCTCTGTGTAATTTCCTGAATCTAAAGAAATACAAATGCAAAAGTCCTAAGTTCCTTAAGAAAAAGAATCTAATGGTGATGTCCTGAAGCTTGTACCTTTCTTTGTATGTTTTTCTTGTGTATTCATATTCATTTGCACTTCTCTTCTTTTTAAATTGGTAAATTTTAAAGTCCAGAATGCATCTAAGTGGTGCTCTAGAATGAACCAATTTATGTTATGTCTATCTTCCCAACTAAGATCATAATTCATCCACTGCGGTGCTCTGATTTTGTTGTATATTTATTTTCTTCTTTCACCTTGCATAATCAAATTAAATATTGAAGTTCATCACCTTTTTTATCCTTTGTTCCTCTGAGGATTTCTATCTACAAAGCATTGTTTCTTTTTTTTCATGGGTTGACTCCATATCCCTAGAAACACTATCTTTTGTCAGTAGACCTTTTAAAAATTTACCTTGAACTTTAAATCTCACCATCTTTTAAAGAAACTTGTCTATCAAAGATCAAGTCTTAGGGAGATCCCTCTCTAGATTGGAAAGGCTAGTTTCTATCTTAAAGTTGGTTTGTAGGTTACCTTTGTAGATTGTTTTTTCAACCCAACAATTAACTCAACGTTAACATCACCCACAAAGTGAATTAATAGTCACTTTAGGCTAAAATGATCAAATTTCACTTTCGACTTAAATATCCCAAGTCAAAGTGAAATTAGACATAAATTACAAGGTACAAATGTACCAACATACCCCTCTTGTGGTTAGAGGCTCAAAACAACAAGGGAACCACTTCCTGAGGTATGCCAAAACTCAACAGAAAAGAAGCCATTATTCAAGTCGCCTGGGTCCATATCACCATTTTTCTCCAAGTTATGCGGAATTGAAATGGTGTACTCTAGATGAGATGGTTTTCATAGTAAATTTGAGGGCTACCACTCTTCCATTGTTTTACAAAGTGAAGCCTTCCGATCTTTGGTGAACAATGAAATACATAGCATACACGACACCACCAACAAAATACGATATTCAACTCTCAAACTGGTGAAAATAATCCACACTATGATTTCAGTATTATCAGAATTGGAGAAATAGTATCATTCTGCTGATATAAGTGGTTTTGAGATGGAGGCTTGCAATGGGTGATGATCTCCCACTATCCCAATCTGTTTTATTTTTCAATTTGAATTTGTTGGACTGATAGGGTCATCATAACATATGTAGGGTGTATTTCACTATGTATTTTTTCTTTTGAACGAATTTTCAGGGATGAAGCTGAGCTTCTGATGAGGGATGAATGATGTGGCATTCCAAGTACTCTAGCCCTAAATTCTTTAATATCTTGGAGTGATATGAAACTTGTGATTAGAATAATAATGCACTAAATAACTTTCACTAAAATTAAATACTCAACAACATAAAGAAAGTAGATTAACAAATTTTTGGTCAACAATCGATTCATTCTCATTAATCAAAATACACATATCACATAATGCAATCCAATGTCCTCGACACTCCACTACTTGGTTTTCAATGAAATCACTATTTGAATTTGATACTCAACTCTTAATTTGATTGGATATGGATCAAATAGATCCCTTAATCTCCTATTTACAACTATAACAATTTCCATCCTCTTTATTATCATCGCAATAATTATTCATCTCCCTTTTTAATTCTTTATTTGTGCTTTGTCACTTCACCTTTTATATGATTACTTAGCGATATGCTTGATTATTTGACTTCCTCATATACAATATTTCAACTTATGATCTGAATTTAGGAGAAGAATGAACTAATTAACAGATTGAATACAATAGACATAGAGATATGAAGAACAACACAGATATACACTGAAAAATATATTCTATTGAATAAATGAAATAGGTTGAAACTGTAAAACTACAGAACTAAAACACTTGCTCGAATGGTGGTAGCTATATCTAAGAAGAGATGTGGCTTCTACATGCATTCATCTGAGTAGAATCATTACAATGAGGCACCAGAGGACATTTTAACATTACTCATGAATGCCAAAACCCTAGACATCCAAAAACCTAACCCTAAGAGATGAAACACCAAAAGTTATGTGGGCCCCTATGGGTAAGTTGGTACTTCAACTTCCCAGGGTTGTAAATTTTGCATCGAACTCCATTTTAGGTGTGTGATAGCCCATTGGAAAGGTATTTTCAAGAACTACACATTACACCATCAAACTTTGACTCAGTTTATAGTCTGACTATGGAGAGCCCAAAAAACATTGTTTAAGGCCCCAAAATGGCCTTGGAAGTACAAAAAGATGTGTTGACATGAAAAAATACAAAATAAGTGAGTTGGATTAGGTGGGAGGCCACCAGTATCCACCTGGAAGATGTGTATGGCTTCAGAAAACCCTGAAAGTGTAGAACCCACAATTACAAAAAAAATACAGAAGAACGTGTTGAACTAAAAATTGTCAAGAGGAGCCAGTTGGAATAGGTGGGTGTCCACCAATATCCACCTGGATCATTCCTCCCCCCTTAGGAAATAATGGTCTCCATTGCGTTGATTTCTCCCATCAGGTGAGGAAACTTCTGCTGAATTTGGCCCCGGGTGTGCCACTTTCCTTGATGGAGGAGTTGCCTTGCCTTGTCAACCCGATAAAGCTAGATCCTCTACTGGTAAGTTCCCTTAACTTGTGTGTCCACTATATTATCAGTGGATTCTTATTCCATGCAGTCAGGTTTGAGCTATGTTGTTGTCAGTTGTTCTGAAATCTCTGAAGTGTCCAATAATGGTGGAAAATATGGTTGGAGGAGGTCCACATTGAACATTGGGTGCAAGCCAAGGAAGGGTGGAGTGTTGAGCTCAAAATAATTCCTACCCACAGCCTTGGTGATGGTGTAAGGCCAATAGGAAGTGAGTGGAGCTTCCGATGGAGTCCTGTAAGACACTCCTTTTGCAAATGTAACCATACCTTGTCTCCAACCTAAAACAGGTGCGGTACCCTGTGTTGATCATGGCATTGCTTGTACTTAGCATTGCCTTTCTGGAAATATCATGGACCTATTGGCGAATGTGTTTAATCCGCTCAAGGAATATGGTGGCTTTGTCGGTCTCAGACTGAACATGGGAAGAGTTTGTCTATGTGGTTGAAAGAGGTAGTGAAACATCAATGGGACCCAAGGGTTGGAATATCAATCCCACCTGAAATGGACTATGGTCGGTGGAGCTATGGAGAGCCTTGTTGTAACTATGTTGAACAAAGGGGAGTCTCTCATCCCATGTGTGCGGATGCTTAGAGTTGTACATGCACAAGATGTGCACAATCATCTGATTGAAGACCTTTGTTTGGCCGTCTATTTGGGGGTGGAAAGTAGTGGATTTAGTGAGCTTGGTGTCCAATAGTGACCAGAGACTCGATCAAAATGTGTTGAGGAACATGTTGTCCTGGTCAGAGATGATGGTCTGTGGTATCCCAAAATGGACCCACACTCATTTGAAGAAGAGCTTGGAAGTATATGTCACTGTGATGTTCTTCTCGCAGGATGTGAGGATGGCCATCTTCTAAAACCGATCAACGACCATAAATACACAATCATTGCTTTTCTTGGTGGACAAAAGGCCAGACAGGTATCCATCCAGATGGATTCCCAAGGCTTGTCGGGGGTAGGAAGAGGGGTGTATAATAATTTATTCTTGATGGATAGCTTGGAAATGGCACAGGCAGTGCAATATCTGATATACTTGATGACGTCATGTCGAAGTTTTAGCCAATAAAAATGTTTCTAGAGAGCGACCATAGTTTTCTCCATGCCAAAATGTCATGCCATTCGACTGTACTGGGATTCTCAAATCATCTTTTCACGCTTGCTTGCAGGAACATAGAGATGGCCCACATGGCATAATAGTTCATCATGAATGTGAAAATCGGTGACAGTCGTGCATGTACCCAAGAGTTGATAGGTGGTAGTGAAGTTTGTATCTTGTTGATAAAGTTGGGCCCACTCAGATACCTCATATCCACTGGAATGGATCATAGTGGTGAGTGCAACCATGGGAGATCAACTAAGGCAATAAATGACATGATTTTTTATCCATATATTATACTTGATGTTGAGATGGGATTGTCACAGGTAGGTGGACCACTTCTGATGTCGGTCATTCTGCAAATTTCCATGTGTCTGTATGAACTGTTGAGACCTGTGATCAATGTGGATGATCATATCCTTGCCCAGAATGTAATGTTTCCATTGATGATAGGATTGTACAATGGAATACATTTCCTTATCATAGTTGAGGTATTTACAAAACATATCTGAGAGTGTATCACTATGGTATGCCACTGGATGACCGTGTTGAGTGAGAACTGCACCTACAACATAGTCAGATGAATCTGTCTCAATCTAGAATGTTTGTTGCAGATCGGTCAAGGAGAGTACTGGAGCTGAGAATAAGCGATGCTTCATATCAACAAATGTTTGTTGATGTTCCTTCCCCCACATGAACTTTTCCATGTCACTACCCTTGGTCACGTGCTGAGGGCCCATGAAATATGGGAGAATCCCAACATGAACCATCAGTAGAATTTGGACAGTTCCAAGAAGCTCTGAAGCTTGGTTAGTGTGGTTGGGGCTGGCCAGTCAMTGAWGAATTGGATMTTAGCGGGATYAACATGTACCCCATACTCATCAACAATGTAGCCCAAGTATTGGACCTTGTTCATGCCAAAGRAACATTTTTCCAAGTTGGCATATAGCTTTTGCTACCGCAGAGTGATAAAAACCTATTGAATAGGCCGCATGTGCTCCTCCCAAGTTTGTTTGAAGATGAGGATGTCATCCAAATATACCACCACAAAAGAGTTGGTGAAGGGTCTCAATACATCATCCATCAACCTCATGAAAGTGGTTGGTGCATTTTTGAAGCCAAAGGGCGTGACCAACCATTCGAAGAGACCTTCTTTATATTTGAAAGTTGTCTTCCATACATAAGTTGGTTCAATGGGAACCTGGTGGTAGCCAAACTTTAGGTCAATCTTGCTGAAGAAATTTTCCCCCTTGAGTTGGTCAAGAAGGTCATCAATCCTGGGAATTGGGTACCGGTTCCTGAGTGTGATTTTGTTTAATTCTTTGTAATCAATGTTGAGTCTCTAGGTCCTGTCCTTATTCTGCACCAGCAAAATTGTGCTTCCACAAGGGGAGGAGTTGGGTCTGATGTGCCCCTTTTGAAGAAGCTCTTGGATTTGACGCTTGATTTTTTCATTTTCCATCAATGAGTGACAATAGACTGGTCCATTAGGTAGAGGTGCACTGGGGGTCAAGTCAATTGGATGCTTGAATTTCCAGTGCGTTGGTACCCCGGTGGGTGAGGAGAATATGTCTCTATACTCTTCCACGATCCCGTCCACTTTCTTTTGTTGCAAATAGAGGCTCTGTGTAGAGGCCATGGATGTGGCGATGACCTTATCCTTACTGTGAGAATGGATCTCAAAGAAGACGAACTTCCTAGTCTGTGAAATGACCTTACTGCATTGCTTAGAAGATATTAAATAAATAGAGGTAGGCAACACTACCTCTGGTATCTTGTACAATTGTCTACCCAAATTAATAATAACATTGTGGGGTCTAGACTCATACATAGCATGAAACTTCCAAAAATATGGTTGTCCTAAGATAACATCACAAACTTCAAGGGGAGAAATATCACACAATACCTCATCTTTGAAAGGCTTAATGTTGTAGGGAAGGCGTCATCGTTGGCTGACACATAGATCTCTTCCTCGGCAAAGCCATCTGATTGTGTTAGGATGTGGGTGTAGTGTCATCGATAGGTTTAGCCGCTTGACAACCTCTGCTGAGATCAAGTTCTTCAGATTGTCGCTCTCAATAATGAAATGAAGCAGAGCCCCTTTTACCCACATCTATGATTGAAAGAGGCATTCCCCTTCCTTTGGTTCTTCTGGTTCACTTGGCTGGACTTTCGTGGTAGTGACATTGGCATTGGGTTCAACATTGATAATCCTCTTCCCTCCTTCTGGATTTGATTCAAAGTCAGAATCAACCTCTGAATCGGAAGCCTTCATCTCGGATACGAATGACTTCTTGGGGTGGCATTCTTCAGTGTTGTGCCAAGGGATTTTATGGTATTCACACCATTTTCCTGTGTCCTTCTTCGTCTTCTCATTTCCCTTCTTGTGTTGTGGGTTGGACTAGTTGTCTTGAGAGTGGACATATTTTATCTATCCCTTAATGTGTGGGTTGGGTCCACCTTTGCCTGGCTTCGACTGTGAGGAGTTTGAAAATCCAAACTCTCTCCTCTTCTGCTTAAATTTATGCTCAATCTTGACAGTGTATCTATAATTCGTACCTAATGAGGTGATGTCCAGAAAATCCATCTCTGTTCGAATGTATCTATGGAAACAACCATGGTATTTTAGCACTAGATGTCGCTCAAAGTCCTTGATACCCAATTTGGTGTGTAGGGTATGGAAAATATTAGTGAAATCTGGTATTGTCTGGTCCATTTCTTAACACAGGGTGGTCCATCTTGTAAATGCTAACCTTGTACAATATCTACTGCAAACTGATATTAAGAAAAGAACAGAAAAGATACAATGGAAAACATAAACATTACACAGAGATTTTTCACCTGGAAACCCAAACCGGGAAAACCAGCATATATTATATTCATACATTGTGTTACATTGTTTACAATACAATATACATATAGGAGCCAGCGGCATCCAAAACCCTAACCCAATGACATGG
>SNQJ01S0193393.1:0-17760 GCA_010110895.2 Picea sitchensis
CAATGATAGTAATATTGAATTCTTGCAATAATAACAACCATATAGTAACTCTAGCATTTGTCACATGTTTATTCATTCAAAATCTAATGGATGAGTGGTCTCTGTGTACAAAAACATCATACCCTGTTATGTAGTGTCTGAATTTATTAATGGCATGGACTACTGATAAGAATTTTTTTTCAGTGAAAGTATAATTTACTTCGGTAGGGGAGAGATTTTTTATGACAAAGTAGATAGCATAAGTAAGTTGGTTTTCTCTTTTTCCTAGAACAACTCTTAAAGTTGTATCTAAAGCATTAGTGCATATATGAAAAGGAAGAGACCAATTTGGTCCTCTTAAAATAAGGGCACTTGAAAGATTTTTCTTTAAAATTTCAAAAGAAATGTGACATTGTTCATCCCAATGGAATTCAAGCTCTTTTGCTAACAATTTGAATAGTGGGGAAGCTAATTTTGTAAATTTTTGAATGAACCTCATATAATATCCATCATGCCCTAAGAAGCTTCTAACTTATTTCTGTGAGCTAGGGATTCTAATTTGAGAAATAATATCAATTTTGGCAGGGTTTACCCTTATTCAGGTACTGGTAATATGATGGCCCAAGACAATCCCTTTAGTGAGAATCATTCTGGATTTTTCATGACTCGGGGAAACGTTAGTCTCTCTATACATGATCAATACTTTCTCCAAATTGTCTAATGCTTTCTGGAAATCATCCCCATATACAATGAAGTCATCCATATAGACTTCTACATAGTCATGGGTTAGATCAGAAAAAATAGCTAGGAAAACCCTCTGAAAGGTGGCAAGGGAATTGCACAATCCAAAGGGAAGAACCCTATAAGCATAAGTACCCCATGCGAAAGTAAATTTGGTTTTCTCCTGATCTTCAGGGCAATTTGGATTTGGTTGTAACCACTTAATCCATCTAAGAAAGAAACGTACCTCTTCCCAGACAAGGTGTCCAAGACCTCGTATATTAAGGGAAAAGGAAAATAATCTCTATAGGTAGCCTTGTTTAGCTCTCTAAAGTCCACACAAATCGTCCATTTTCCATTTTTCTAAGGGATAATAACTAATGGGGATACCCACTTTCTATCTGAAATAAGGTAAATAAAATTGACATGTAGGAGTTTTTGGAGTTATTCTTTTACTATATCTTTTAAGGTTGGATTCATTCTTCTTTGGGGATGCCTAACATGTATAATTTGATCATTGGTGTAAATATGGTGTATACAAGTATCATGGTGAATTCCTTTCATGTCAGAGTAATCCCATGCAAAAGCACAGGACTGTCCTTGAATCATTAGGATCAATTTTTTTTGTTGATTTGATTCCAAGCTAGAATTGATATATAGATATTTCCTAGAGATGATTTCAATAGTCTGAACAACTGACTCTTCCCCTTCATTTATTTTTGATATAGTGAACAATGTAGAAGTGGAGGGATGCTAGAACTCCTGAAATTCAAAGCTGAAAATATGTGTAGATTATGGAAAAGATTGAGGATATTCAATGCATTATGTATTGGCTAAAAATAGGATTGAAATATGTTCTTCAGTTTGTTCTTGAACTCTCTTTTCTTGCTCAAGTGTTAAAAAGAGTTGAACACAATCATCCTTCCCATATGGATTCTCCAACCATAAAGGAACTTCATTGGTTGGTTGGGTAGGAGGAAAGAGAATAAGTTTCTGACTATGGGTCCCATTGGAAATTGTCATCTCCCCAGACTAATAACTAATAAATGCATCAACAATAGTCAACCAAGGTTGACCAAGCACAACTGGATGTCCAGGTTTATAGGATTTTGAATGAATTACCACGAAGTCCACAGGATACTCCGAGGAGGCTAAGGTGATTGCTAAATCATCTAGGCTTCCTATTGGGTTGATGACTGATTTAAGATTTGATGTTGGTTACCTACTAATTCCATCAGGGTTTTTGTTGGCCTTAAGTGATTTAGTTGGAGCGTTCGCAGCTTGATTTCAACAGGTCATAGCATATTCGTGGAATTAGCACTAAGTGTATTTGAAAGGAAATACCATGGTTTGTAATCCTGCTAGGATTTCTTGGATTAGACATATTTGGTAGCATTTGATATAAGATTTGAGCTTGAGTTCTCAACCTCTTGTATGGCAGGTCTCAGCCTCTTCCCTCCACCGGTTTTGCAGATCCCACTGTTAACATAGAATGGGAATGTATTTAATGTGGAGTGGGGGAATATTTGAACATATATTTCCTTAGTTCCAGCTTCCACATCATTTCTAAATGGGTACCTCAGTTTCTTCTGAAGTAACCTTCTGGATAAGGTGTAGGGGTTAGTTTTTAAGGTGCTTGATGGTTGAGGGAGTTAGCAGGGGAGGAATTTCCTCTTGTGTAGAGGTGTCTTCTTCTTCTACATTTTAGTTTGGTTATCTATTTATTGTTGCCAGATTAACCTGTAATTTAGTTTTATTCAATGCATGGAAAACTTAATTGAATTTGATTTCTTGCAGAAGTAGGAGTTATCACATAGAAGTTGGAAATGCTTCAATATTTTTTCCAGGTTGTGTAGGTCTATTATTCATATTAGGAATGGGTTGTGAAGGAATATGGGTAGACTGAGGAGGGTTTGGATTCAAGTGCATGTTTCATTTGTTGCTACTGGTTTGGGTTAAAAGGCAATGTGATTTGTTGTTGTATTTGGGAAGGTGGAGGTAGATAAGGTAGATTAAATCCATGTAACAACTCAAAGATATTGGAAGGATATTTTGGGTAAGAAGGAAAAGTTGGTGATTGAAAAGGAACATTCCCATAAAATCCCCTTCTTCCATCACTTGTTTCAGAGTTGGACTTATGGATTCATTAAGAAGTTTCCATTGGGGTAGGCGTGGAGGAATCCAATGTTGTTAATAGAGTATTGCATGGGACAGTTAAAGGCATATTAGGATTTTGTGCCAAGTGCTCTCTTAGGGGGTATGATGTTTCTTGAGGTTCCCTTCCTCACTTAAAAATGGCTTTAGTCCAGGTAAGGAAGGGAAATATTTGGTAGGGTGGTCCTCTATATAGATCCCACAAATTTCAATGACATTAACAAGACATTATTTTTTGGGACGCCTTTTCCTACATCAAGGACAAAAACCCACTAAATGGCACTTATCTTCTTCTTGTTTCCCTTTGGTTTTCAGGTATCTAGTGGGTGGGTGTGTTGGGGATGTCTGTTTTGAATTTTTCTTACAGATTCCCTAATTCTATACTTTTAACACCTCCTAGATTAGGTTTAGTAGTTTTTCTTATAGGATCCCTTATACTTTTTTCCAGTTTTGTCTTGCAAGGCTACCTTTAACAAGCCACTGCAATGTCTGGTGGATTTGGTATACATCCCTAGAGATCATAAGGTTCAGTACCTCAATAGATTCATCCCTTGTACCCTTCAGGAAGATGGTCCTAACTTGTAACAGTTGTGTCCTAAGGAATTGTTTTTTGTATTTTGATAATTGTAGCAGACCTTTCGTGATACTAGGACTCTCCTCTCGGTATTGCATTTTAAAATATCATTTCCTAGCATCTCTAGTTTGCCTGTGTCTTAGTATTTTTGGAAGTACATTTCATACCATCCCAAGATAAGATAATGTATTCTCCTAGGATCATAAACCAACTTAATGATGAGTCTTTAAGTGTAGTTGGAAAGAGTTTTAACTTTTGTGCACTCGTTATAATTTTTAACTAAATGCGTATATGATTGAAAAAAATGCAGATTGTGATCTTACATTGACATACCTTAGGTAGGAGTAGTGATAAGAGTGGGAATGTTCTTCATGGAAACATCTATGGTAATGTATAATGTTGGGAATCCAAATGTCTCTTAATTTCATTGTGCTGTTCCCTTCCTCATCTTCATACTTAGCGTTATAGGATACAGTGATGTTTCTCCACTAAGTGGTGGGACATACCAGGATTGGTTAGGTATCCAAATGTTCAATGTAACCTCTGGCAGATTCATCCTCTTATACCACTACCTATGTTCCTTTTCCATCTCCTCCTTCTTATTAGGGCATCAGAGCTTCCTACTACTGTTGTGATATGTTGTCACAATGGCTTGAGATCCAGGATTTGGATTTGTAGTTTCAATTGCTTCCTTAGAGATCTATCCTATTAAATTTCTCCTACACATAAATTCAGCTAAATTAATTATTGGTGTGTGTGTGTTGGTAGGTGTTTCTTGCAGTTTTCATGTAACTTTTGGGGTTTCTTAAATTTTTGTAACTTTCTAGATGGAAATAAATATACCTCTATCCTACATTATAAAAGAAGAGAATGCAATACTAACAAAACCTAGACTTTAACTGTATTAAAGGAGGTAAAGGGACAACAGTTGGAGAAAACCGGATGGTGTGAATCTTCTCTCATCTTATCATCTTCTCTTCACTTATGAGCCGTCAAAAGTATACAATCAAAATGCAAAAGCAATTAATTCAAATACTACATTACAAGTTTGCAGCTCCAAATGACATAAAATGTTAGTTAATTAATATTGTCTCTTTACCCAATCCATTTAATATATGACGGTTTCCTAATCAATGAATTGGTACTATATACATATGATAACATATAAGTTCTATGTTTGTTGATTATATCTATGAAGCACCAAAATCAATGATTTGAACACGGAAGTGGCTAGAGCAGTAACTATTTACCTGGTTTAAAAACGGAAGCAAAACTCATAAAACAAAATCTAAGCAGGCATGTGGTTGCAAGACTCTTATGGTGTGAATATGTTTATTCAAAAGGATCCTCCAAAGGAAGAGATGAACTTTGACTCTAACAGCAAAATAGCCTAATGCAATTTGTAATTAACACTCTACACATTCTTAAAAGAAATATCAATCAATCCTAAAAGAAATACCATGTGAAGTAAGACAATCCATTATAGGTGCAGGGTGAAGTGGAGATCTTGATTGTGCCTATATTTGCAAGATGTAACCTAATCAATTCTAGAAGAGCTCCTAGGTGTGAGTGAGATATACCATTATAGGTTCATGGGGTGAGAGATGGAGATCTTGAGACATCTAGATTTTACAAAATAAAAGAACATTAAAGCATTCAATCTAACAAATGATTGTCTACATACACCTGGGATATGATGTTACATTCAGGAAATCTATGACATAGAAATATACTCACTTGAGAGTGTGCATATATATATATTGCATGCTATCAAGTGTCTTACTGAAACATAACATAAATGAAGTTAGGTGCTATGATCAAAACACACAATTCATCTATCCACTATCCACTGGAAACCATGATATATATTTCAGTAAATACAGTGATCTACACCTTGATTTTGGGTCAATGGGCCCTTGTCGTACCAACAAAGAAGATTAAGAAATGCTTACAGAGAAGAATATTTTATCATACACACAAAATCCATGAAATGCAATTTATATCATTACTTCATAGAACATGGGTACAATCAACAGTCTTGAAGAATCAAATCTACAACATAATAGTAATTAACTATGTCTCTATATATCTATCATCTACAAGACCTTCTCTTCGAAATAGTTATTTTACAATAAGACCTGAGATAACATCTGTTGAATTACATAAATGTTTTCAGAATTGGTTTGAGATAATGTTTTGTAGAACCAACTTCATTCCTCCACGACCACGAAGTGCATAGGGATGAGATATCTATTATTCAAGCGAACAAAATGTTTGAGCCAACAAAATCCCTTCCGGACCAAATACAGAGGAGAGGAATTCGTTCAAACACCAAACCCATAATTTGGAACTAGTATAAATGTGCATGGGCAATTGAATTTTGGATACCTGATTCAAATGTATGATGGTACCCGGACTAGCACTGAAGCCCGATTTCCATGATCTATTAAAAATGAGTCTTGGATGGTGCTGTGCATTAGGTACCAAAGCAATGTGAAGCCAAATTAGAATGATACGAGATGGCTATGGAATGGAAACAAAGTGCAGAATGTAAGGTAGGAGTTGTGTCCATAATGTCCTGCACCCCAGATTAATCAAAAGTGAGTGAGGCGACATCAATTATTCCATTATTAGAAATATTATGGAAATCATGATTTAGTACATATGTTACCCTCATATATATACATGGGAGTTATTTCAGAACTGTATCTTTGAAGAAAGAATTAAAGAATAATTTCATGTTCTTTGGGGTAAAGTTGAATTAAATATACCAGGTGCTGATAAGGTAATTTGAGGCATCGAAAGTCCAGCATATAATCAGAGACATGTAGTGCCAAGAAATATGGTTTATTACCAGTATCAAAGGTTACTGCTCTGAAAGGATTTGGTCCTCAGAGAAGGAGACCTAATGAAGCTTCTAAGTACATTATTTTAGGAGACTCATTGTTTAGAAGATATGTTGATGGGTTGTTTCTCTGTTGTGTAAGTGATGATGAAGCATAGAAAATATTACATGAGATCATGGATCATCAACACCTATCATTCATATTGTTGTCCTAGGCACCCTACCTTCTAAGGCTTATAGCCTTTCAGGATACATGAAATGAGTTGTGCTCAAGCCCTTTTATCTTCCAAGTAGATTCTTAAAAGAATTCAGCAGGGGTCCTATGATAGGGTGCCGAAATTCAGGAAGGGAACATTTTCTGCCATGCAACACACAGCTGTACTTCCAAATTTCCATTTTTCAAAGTGGGGTTTAGAATTTATTGATCCAATCAATCCTGTATCCCTTTCGTGGGGCATATATTTATTTTGACAAATACTGATTACTTTACTAAGTGTTTGAGGTTGTCCCTCTTTGACATGCACAAGATGAACAAGTAATTTATTTAGGAGTCCAGTATCCTTTTCCCAGTTGTCCTTCCATTAATCATTCACGACAGATGGTCTAGCCTTTATTTACATAAAAGCGACCCAAATTTCCTTACTAGATCCCGGTGTAGAAACATTTTACTTCATCGCTTATTACCAAATTGGGAAATGGACAAGTGGAATCCACTAATAAGAATCCCTAGTGGAAGGTTATAAATAGAATTATAAGAAGACAAGCATTAGCTAAGGAGTGGCACTACATACTTTTATACTGGATGATCATTTTCCTGCTAAAAAGAAATTACTTGCCACTTTGGCTCATTATAGCCAAAGCTGTTACTTCTATTCTAAATTAGATCTCTTCCTTATGTGCTGGAACCAAAATTCATTGTACAATGCGTCTCAAAGGAGCTAAAGTACTTTTGATGTACAGGATGAAAAAAATCCTCCAAGAGGAAATCTAAAGGAGGCATGATAGTGAAGTATTTTTGAAAAGCAGGCAGAAGCTGAATTTAAAATACATGACAAAGTCTTTATAGGTTGACCCATCTGCAGAGGAAAAGTGCATAGAAGTTCCAAGGAGTTACCAAGCAGTTCAACAAATCTTATATCATTAGCACAAATTCTTATGCTGGGACATGGATGAGAGGAACATGCGTTTTCAATAGTTCCCACCAGAAACCCATTACTCCCGAGAACCGGCTTGATGTAACTCTATTGTGTAAAATATGATTGTTACATATTTTATGCAGTTTATGTTTTGGTTTTATTAGTTTTGGTTTCTATTGTTTTGTCTTTATAGTCATGGTGGGTCAATTTTTATGATTATATCTGAATGTTGCTTAAATGTTTAAGAATATATACTTTATCATTGTCATAGAAATTACAAGCGGACAGAATGGCGAGGATAAGAAGATAAAAATCTGTGGGGATTGGATGTAGCTTCGGGAGGAACAACATTGAGGAGGCAGCGCAACAAATCTCAAGATGAGAATTCCCACAAAGGAGAAGGAAGACAAAAGATCGGAAGAGCGTTGGATCATTCAATCCCATGAGCCATTCCAGATCGGATGGGAGCGTACGAGGTTTTACCAGCCAGGAGAAAAGCCGAGAAGGTAAAATCTGAGGAGGATGACTCATGAGTTTCACATATAGGAATCCAGTGAATTCATTAAACAAGCATTAAAAGCCTCGAAACCCAGCCGAGTGGAAGTGGGCTAGGTCATATAGGAGAAGGTCCACGTGGACCACGAGCTTAACGGAGGCTAATTGAAACTAGAAAGCTAGTGATCGTGGATCCCATCAAATTCTTGGCGACCACGAGGGGCGATAGGATGAATAAAACAGAAGCATCTTGAGAGGAGGAGGATAGATGCAGCGTTAGATCGATGCGAGGATCCTACCTTTATTGGATCGAGAGGAAAACCTACCCATGATGTTTAAAGGAAATTACAAGGAAGCGGAGGACCGTCCATCTCAAGGACAAATGGACTGATCCAAGTCCTTGTTGGAGTTTCGAGGATGGGGAGTTGGACATAACAAATATTATTGACATCAGAAACCCAGATTTCGCGATATGCAAAATCAGCGATTATCCGCAGTGCGTTAAAGTTAGGAAGTATTTTGGACGTTGATACCAGTCTCTTTATGGAGTCGCCGAGGATCCGAACTTTGAAGTGACAAATCCACTTGACATCAGGGGATACCTACTGGCTAGCGATATGTAAGTACGTGATGTAATGTCTGAAACCTTGTCCAGTTAAGGTTGAATCGAACCCACCGTTGATTCCGATGGAATGGAGAGGCAGCATTGGATTGAGACTTTGAAGTGACAAAAACGCGTGACAACAAGAACCCGGAAACTACGATATCACAGTGCGTGAAATTTAATGTCCTTGATCGTTAAGTTAATAAGTGATTTGGACCATTGATTTAACTTCTTGTCAGAGTTTGGGGATGTGGTCAAAGGAAAGAACACAATGCATGAGGAATGTCATTCTAGCGATGGGTGGAAGTGTCAGCGATGTAATCTGGTATCAGATCAGAGTGTTGATCGAGAAGGAGAAATGCGATCAAATCTGATGACCACGAGGAAACCATTGATGGTGTTTTCTAGAGAATTCGAAGAGACCCATGTTTGATCGCTAGAGGAGATGAAGAGCTCCAAGATTTATCCAAGTGAAGAAAGACTATTCTTAAGAGTTGGTGATGGATGATAAGAGCACTGTAACTAAAACAAGAGGTGGGCTGTTTATCCTGTGAGAGAGCCAGAAGAGTCTCAGCTTCTGAAATGAGGAATCTCAACATCGATTGATCTTGAGGTAGCGTGGGAAAATGGCGAGGAGAAGGCGAAGGAGTCCGCGATGATGAGGAAAGAGCACTTTCGAGAGGTGGAGGGATAGCAGTGAGTCGGTATGCAGGCATTCACCAGACATTGCGTACAAGGTGCACATAAGCTATAAATACATGAGTGTGGAGAAAGTTAGGTTGTGTTTCTTAACGTAGAGGAGTTTGTTGTGGTTTTTGTTGGAGAAGGTGATTCATGTGTGAAGAAGTAGGAGAGTCTGACGGTGAATAGCATAGAAGAGAAGCTAATGCGATTAGGGTGGACCTTAGATTACCGCCGAGGCCAAAATTGAGCAGGCGGCACAAGTGATGTGGCGAAATGGGAAGCGGATAGAGCAATGGGAAATCACGACGGTGCGATGAGTCTGGTTAGCCATTGTTGAACATCATATCCTTGTAATAAGTTTCAGTAGAAAGATTTATATTCCCGAAGGGTGGTTAGGAGAACTAGGAGGAATTTGGTGTCCTCAAAGGTTCAGGTGCTTGAACAGAGTTGGTTCTTCCTTCTAGTTGATTCTAGAGAATTAGGGACTTGGTGCTTCCTTCTAGTTGGTGCTATAGAAACCAGGGGAGTTGGTGCTTCCTTCTAGTGGGTGCTAGAAGCAGAGAGTTGGTGCTCGACCAAGTTCTGACCTGCAAAGCCCGAGGTTGTAGCCTCATTATGAGTTAGTGCTCCTTCATGATCTTGTAAAGATTGTAACCATTACTTATCGCTATAAGAAAGAGGTTTTTACCCTATGTGGGTTTCCTTGGGAAATATTCGTCTCTGTGTTTCTCACATATATGTGAATGATGTTGAAAGTACCATTGTTTATTTCTCTACATTATTGTGATCATCGGTGAGTATTCTCTACAAAGAGTTTAAAGAACCATAATTTTTTAAACGGTAACAAACGGATTCACCCCCCTCCTCGGTTGTCTAACATGTTGATCAATAAGAATAAAGTAATACACAACTATTACGATATCCTCCTTTCGAAACACTAATGGAATAGATTTTTTCTTTCAACAACATTTGTAGCCTTAGTTGGTTTTGATTTCTTGTATGTTTTATCCCTTTCTTCCCTCGATTTTGATATTCAAGAGAATATTAGAAGTATCCTCTTTGAAAGTTATAAATATTTTCGATTACGATTCCTATTGATTGTTATTCATACATGACCAACTCCCCTCATACATACCACTTTCCACAAGTTATTCCATGAAGTCTGATAGATCAATTCCCTTAAGCCGTTCTTCCCCTGTTTTAACTATTTTCTGAATAGCTTTGATCACATATTCCTATTGGTTTATGGAACCAATATTTATGAGTTATAAATCTATTGAAATGATATCCTCCAAACCGAGGTAGCTAGTTTATTTGGCCTTAAAAGCGGCAGCTTATGAATCCATGCCCGCAAATGACTCACAATTCATTATTTCTATTATATATTTATTAATAATATAAATGGGGTGGGACCCCTTTAGAACAATAATAAGGGAGAAAAATGATTCCTCTTGTTAACATCTTCAAGTTGCACTCATGATTACCTTACAAGAAGAATTTCACGGCTTGAAAGTAAAAGAAAAGAGCCTAACCTGGTTTTATTTGTTGTTAATGGATGATTGGGTGTATTATCAATTTGATCTTGAGTGAAGGGAATGTTTATTTCATTATACATTTTACTCTTGCTACACCTATATTTTGATATGTTATTCATGTTGGATTACTGAAGTGCCAGATGTTAATAGAGCAATTTAATCCCTTTTAACCATATATTCTAAGTGTTGTTATATCATTGAAGCATTATCATCTAATAACTGCACAGTAAATAAGCAATAAACAAATGAACAATCATACATGCATAATACACCTTGAGTGCTGCGTGGGGGAAACCCAAAGTGGGGAAAACCACATAATGCTTATGTCTTGAAATTACATTCATTGGAAGCACCAACTTTGCTTGTTTTCCAGCTACAAGCTGGATAGGAGGCTCCAACAACCTAGTTTCTCGGGCTACAACCTAGCTGACACTATAGAGATATGCATTGTAAACACAGTACTTAATAAACCTAAAACGTATGCATCAACTGTACCTCAACACATGAAATCCAACTTGTACCATAAAGCGGGTGCATCCAACCATCTCTTACAGCGCAAACAATCACAGTAATCCAACTTTGTACCATAAAAATTAGAGGCAACCATGTATAAGTATGTACCAATTATGTGTCAAATACTAATCCTTCTCAAGCTCGTAATATGTACCAATATCCATCAACTATACACCTTATGTATGTACCCAGCTCATCAACTACTTGTCCAACCATGTACCCAACTTGTACCTCAGCAAAATCCTGTAATTTCATCATCCACATATGATTTGTAACTCTATAATAGATCTGGTGTATACTATCACATACACCTTAAGCCCGTCCCATAGCTTCAACCATGAGATAGCATTTTCATCAAACATTTTTAGTCTCACCAAGACTAGTTTTGGATTGATCAACAACTAACTTGAAATAATCATAACATGTAATGAATAAGATCTAAAGCCCACAGTAAAAAATTCTTATTGTGTTTTATTAAATTCCTCTAGAGTGTCATGCACAGACCTCTCAAAAAGGAGTTACTAGAAAAATGGCTGCTGGAATTGGCTTATTCTAGAGGCGACCTTGTAGAGCATTCCTGCAAAGTATTTGTTGAATTGATCTAAAAATTTTAAAAAAATGTTACAAAGCTGGCCTCTAACCAACACATTTTTTCTTACTTGAATTTGGTTCTATTGCCAGAAGTTTTTACCTGAAACACATGTTTTGACTAGTTCACGAGGACCCCATACAAACCACAATTTTCCACAGAGTGTAATTCCCAAAGTACAACGAACCACAAGATGAATTTTTACCATAGATACTTGGATGCTTAACTTTCCAAATGGATATCAATTGTAGTGATTAGAATCATTCTAGAAAACAATTGCGAAAATTGTGGGATGACTTTGAAAAAACATACCTTAAGAAACATCATTAAAGGTTTCATCCTTCCTTGAATTTTGGCCCTTCTTTTCTTTCAGAAATTTGGCTAAGATATCCTTTGGTTATCTCAGGAACCTATAGGTGTTGAATATTCTCAAGTGTGTCTTAAGTAGAGATCCTTGCCTCTTATTTATACTCTCTAGTAGCTTCTATAAAACATCTTCTAGGTCACTTTACCCACTTTCCTTATTTTAGGTTAACCCATACTACAATTTATCTATTAAATTTATTGTGAATTAATTTATTTTGTATTCACTTTGGATTATAGTACAATCATCACTTCACTTTAGTATTTACCTTTAAAATCTCTTAAACCCTTTGACTACTTTGACCTTTTGGGGCTTCTAGATGAAAATATCAAGGTCCTCCAACTTAAATGAGGCCATAACTCTCAAACCATGAGGTTATGTGATGTTACCTATACCATAATCAGGAATGAAATGTACTTGTTGACACTGAAAATATATCAAAGTATCTGGGTATCATCAATCATTAAACCGTTCCATTACCCCAAACACAGGTTCCTCCAACTTCTCGACCACTTAACTCTCTGAAAATACATTTGGGGGTTGTAGCTAATTCACATACTGCGAAAATGGAATGACAGAACTATCCATATAGGATAGTTTCAGTAGAAAATTCTTGGCGTTCATCTTAAATGGCTACACAAATAAGCATGGTTTTGCCAACCATGCTTTGGGATAACTCAATACATAAAAGCGTCTTCCCACGTGAACTTTCACCATAAGGGGCCGCTTTTGGAGTTCTGTCCAAACTTCTGCTTATTATCAACCAGCGACAAAATATTGAATTGTGCTAAATCAAATAATCTTGGGTCCATGCAACCTTTGTCCTCTGGGGCTTTCTTCAAGGGTTGACATCAATGACAACCAACTTTAAATAATAATTCGGAGGAGATACTAAGTGCAGGCTACACACAAACTTATGGTATATTTGGGTGATCAATTGTTATGTGGTATAGCAATATCCATTAACAAAAAATTTGGGTCATGTTTACTTTGATACTAAGTATATGATGGGCATATAATAAATTGGATCCATGCATCGACCTTGAGCCCGACTCTTGATGATAGAAATTTTTTGGAAAATGTTTAAAGTATTGTTGACATATGTTAGAGTGGATTTTTGGAGGCTAAATGTGCTCCAGAGTTGGTTATGGTTGATGGAATTTAATTTAGAATATGGGAAACGACATCTGGTGATCACCTTTGTCCCGTTGCCACTACCTCAGCTACCACCACCTTCATTATACTTCTCGCACTTGTTTTGCTTTCTCTGGTTAGTAGCTCCTCCATTATACACTTAGCCCTTGGCGGAAAAATAATTGTGTTTTGTAGTTTTCTAGCATTATTCTTTCAGGTATGTGGATTTTATCTCTTCATTCATGGATTGTTGGCTCTGCTCTAGATAAAATCGTCTTGTTGGCTCTTAGATTTTTCATGCAAAATGTGTTTGTTTTCAAAGTTCTGAGATTTTTGTGAGCATCCTTGGTACTGTTGACCCACATTTCCAATTAGGGTTTCTGCCTTTTGGAATTTAAATGATTCAAAATTGAAAATATGGTTTGGGATTCTATTACTTGAAGTGCATGGTTTTTTTGTGCTTGGAGAAAATGTTAATTATTACGGGATATGGTTGTTGTAGATGTCTTATGAATTGAATCGTTGGTTTCCATGATTAATTTTTTTGGGACTTTCTGTGGGGAAAGAAAAGTCACCTCTCGTGACTATTGTATATCACCCTCACCTCATGCCCATACCTTGGAGGATATTCATTCCTTTCGTATTTTTATTATGTAATGACCCTTGATTATTGATATAATTAATTTAATAATCTAATCTAAAGATTAACTAAAGCATCATTTATGTCTTAAATAAACTATATTTATGTCTTAAAATACACTTCTAAAAGATTATTATTAAATAATGGTTCATGAGGGGTTAATGATTGATTTAATTGTAGTGAATTTGTTAGTGTAGAGTATTAAATTAATGGTGGATAATGTGTTATAATATTATAAATTGGGATGCAGTATTACCTGAGGATACTTGATATTCAACTGCAGATTAGGATAAGTAATAGAGAGGAGGGATAAGGGTATTAATGGCGGGGATACAGGTGTAATAAAAGCGGTTAGGTAGGTTAATGTACAGGAAAGGTGAAGGAGGGAAGGAGGAAAGAGGTGGAGAGGGATCCATTCTAGGAGAGGGATATAAAGGGATTTTTAGAGGTGAGTATTATGAATGAGAGGGAGGGAATTCCTACAGTCCATAGGGGGTTCTTTGGAGTTTTAGGCCTCGGAGGGCTAGGATGTCTGTTGATATCCTAGAGCTAGGAACTACCTAGTCAGTGAGGAGAGGTTGGTTTTGGGTGGTGTCCTGAAGAAGCAAGCTAAGGAAGCAAACAACAACATCAAAGGAAGCAAGCGACAACATCAGATTCAGGTTAGAGTTATGAATTATTTTGAATTAAATTGTTATTAAATTTTATTACTAGAAAAATTAGATTTAGAATGTGCTAGATGAAGTGTTTGAAATTTTCTTTGTTGTTCTAATTCAATGGTTGTTTTGAGTGAAATTTCAGAGCCATTACATTTACGGTATGAGCTTAGTTGAAATCGGAGCCTTAAGAGACCAAAGTCCCTCCGCCCTAACACATAGAACTGAAATAAACACACTATGGTGATTATATAAATCTAAAAATATATATAAAGGAAATAAAATTGGTATTAAAAATTAAGAAATGTTCAAGGGAAATAAGAATTAGAAAATGTTGAAAATGTTCATAACAACAATTTAATGGTTGTACTAGTTATATTATTTATGATAAAGGGTATGGAAAATATTTTACAGTTTTAAATTATATTAAATGGCTAAGAAGATTGGATGGTTCATATGTTACAGATATATACCATTCTAATTTACAGTTTTAATTAGGGCCCAGATGTAACTACGCATCTTAGAGCCTTCATTTGGAAATTGATTTTTATAATAATTATTTTATGATTTTAGTGGTAGTTTATATAAATATATATAGTATTAGTTTTAATGTGTGATGAAATAATTTTAATAGTGGTAGTATTAGTTTTAATAGAGGGGAACTGATATTTTTAGATTCAAATTTAATAAAGAATTATTTTAAATGAATGGAATTATATTTATTAAATATTGTGTGTGCAAAATTTTAAAAGTTATGGTGTTTTATTTTGTATACAAAAATTAAGAGTATCTTATTAATTAAAAAAATTGTACAATTTTAATAAATATTAATTAAAAGTTTAATTTTATAATATTAAAGTATATTAAAGAGGTAAAACTCCTCGGTTGCATTATGATTCTAAATAAGTGTCGAGTTATTGTTTGGATGGTTTGTTTTGTTTATTTGGGGCCAATAGTAATAGTGTGGAAACACCCACTTACCATCAGTAAGCATTAAATGGGACTTTCATGTAGTACTTGATCAAATTAAAGTCAGTGGAACGACAAGGAGCTTATACATTTGCTGGCATATCAAACTTTCTAAATAAATAAATAAAATAAGTATTTTATATAAGCTTAATTATGTGAATAATTGGTGAAATGAAGTCTCCAAAACATTCAAAAGTGTGGTACATTTGGATGAAACAGATTCTTTCCAAATAAGATAGCCCTCATAGTGGATGTGGGAATGAGGGCACACTAACCATATATTTGTAAAGTGAAATAGCTTGGAAATTCAGAGATCTATTTTCAAAGAGACCATAACTCTGGCAATGGATACATAATTTCATCAATTTCGTTCCTATTTCAGAGGACTAGGCCCTAAACCATGGAGGGATCTAAAACTGCCAGGATTTCACAACGCATTTCTTTAGCTATGCGCATACTATTTATGCAATGACGTGGTGGAGATTGAATATGGTCCATTCATTAAATTTGGAAAAGATGGTCTTTACCGTTCAAATATTATTCAAAAGATGGAGAATTTTTTGTCACATACCTCATTCTTTTATTCAAAATTTTATAGGATGAGTATAAGTGTGTGAGGACTTACAGAATTGGTATTATAGCCATATGTATTTCAGGGTAAGTATCTCCCAGTGATAAATCACTCCCTCGTCAAGAGCACCAAAGCACAGTGCAGAGTACATAATGAGGTGTAGCTTTGAGGTGGGGTAAGTACAGTGTGCAGTAGTACATGTCTCTCTTCCCATCTATAATTAAATTCCATTAATAAAACTAAGTCTAAGGTACATTTATCCAAACATGCTCTAACATTTTCAACCACAGTTTAAACATTTGCCAAAAAAATTCTATCATTAAGAGTTGGGCTCAAGGTCGATGCATGGATCCAATTTATTATATGTCCATCATATACTTAGCATCAAAGTAAACATGACCCAATTTTTTTGTTAATGGATATTGCTATACCACATAACAATTGATCACCTAAATATACCATAAGTTTGTGTGTAGCCTGCACTTAGTATTCAATTGTTGATTAAGTTGGTTGTCATTGATGTCAACCAGAGAAGAATCCGTGAACAAAGGTTGGAGTGTGGACCAAGATTCTTGATTTAAAGATGACTCATTATTTTCTTGTCATGGTTGATAATAGAGTAAGTGAACTCAAGTGGTCTCCCTTGGTGAAACCCTCACGGGAGGCCTTTGCGTGAGTTATCTAAGTATGGTTTGAGAAACCATGCTTATTTGTGGAATAATAAGATGAACGTCAGTGAATTTTTTTTTTCATTGAAACTATCTATATGGATAGTTCTTGTCATTCCATTTCGGTGGTATGTGGAACGTCATATAATTCTTCACGATTAGAGAGTTATGGTCGTGAGAGTTGGAGAACCCAGGTTTGGGTAATGGAACGATGGATAACGGTTTTTTGTTAATGGATATTGCTATACCACATAACAATTGATCACCCAAATATACCATAAGTTTGTGTGTAGCCTGCACTTAGTATTCGAATTGTTGATTAAAGTTGGTTGTCATTGATGTCAACCCTTGAAGAAAGCCCCGTAGTACAAAGGTTGGGTAATGGACCCAAGATTGTTTGATTTAAAGATGACTCATTATTTTCTTGTCATGGTTGATAATAAGTAGAAATGGATGAACTCCAAAGTGGTCTCCTTATGGTGAAAGCCCTCACGGGAAGACGCTTTGCGTATTGAGTTATCCTAGAAGTATGGTTAGAGAAACCATGCTTATTTGTGGAATAATAAGATGAACGTCAGTGAATTTTTCATTGAAACTATCCTATATGGATAGTTCTTGTCATTCCATTTTCGGTGGTATGTGGAACGCCACATAACTCCTCACGATTAGAGAGTTATGGTCGTGAGAAGTTGGAGAACCCAGGTTTGGGTAATGGAACGAAGTTTGTTTGATGGATAACGGTATGATTTTTGATATATTTTCAGGTAATACTATTCTATATAGATAGTACATTTCATTCCATTTCTGGTGGTATGTGTAACATCACATAACTCCTCATGGTTTGAGAGTTATGGCCTTACGAAGTTGGAGGACCTTGATATGTCATCTAGAAGCCCCAAAAGGTCAAAGTAGTCAAAGTGGTTTAAGAGA
>SNQJ01S0193395.1:4224-15070 GCA_010110895.2 Picea sitchensis
AGTACCTGAAACTTTCAAAAGTTTTATTCAAAAAACAAAGTTTGAAAGAGAAAGAATGAGACATGTTCAAAATGTTCAACTTGATGACACCCTTGATCACTACATTTGGAATGGGCTCGACACTGTTCAATATAAAGTGATATTAGGTGATTGTGAACAACTTGCAAATATTGTTCATAAAAAAGAATACTCTCTAGTTATTGCGGATATCCCTCATGATTATAATATCCAAAACATTGGATATGATATCGAGCCTTATACTTACCAAGCTTTCAATAAAGTGGTTATGAGATTTACAGAAGTTACAACATTACCATTTTGAAGATTTATGGTATTTCATTCATACACACAACAAGGATTAGTACAATCAAGCTTCAAGGGGAAAGAAAAGACAATGATGCAGTTTATTTGGTAAGATATTGAAAGTGTATGTTTAACAATTAAGATTAAAAAACAATTTTATTAATTCACAAGTTAATTGATTTTGCACTTATTTATGTTACATGCACAAGCCTAATATTCAAATCTCCAATAGAGAATCATTTAAATGTGATTTTGAGAGTATACATATTGCAACTCAGACAACAGATGATTCTTATAATTCTATTCCCTTCAATGCAAATGATGCAAAGACTCTTGGTAGTGTATTGGTATACAATGTTGTGGTTATAAAGCTAACATATGAGGAAAAATATTTGAAAAGAGAGATGGTTAACATTTATAAAAAACCACAAGAATTAATTAATTATCTTATAAATACATTTTCAAATGAAGGAGATTGTGTTTTGTATTTGTTCTCGGGTTTAGGTAAGAATTATGATATAATATTTATGAAATCATACTTCAATCTTATATTATTTTTAATTTATGTCTTTTTAAAGTATCTAACTTCATTATTAATTTTTTATTTGGTGATTAGGTACAACATTAGTGTGTTTCTTACAAAAAGGAAGGAATTGCATAACCATTGAAAGTGACCCAATTCAGTGCAATTTTATTCAACAAAGAGTTAATTCTATTCCAGCTCTTCCAGATGGAATTCAAAAAGTTGGCTTGAGGAAAGAATATTTGAGTGAAACAAAGGTGGAAAAAATATCAAAGGAACTTTAAGTACCATTAGGAGGAATGATTGAAAATGACCACTTTGGAGAACTTATGGATATCAAAGAGTCAATGGAAGAAAAAAATGACACAATGGAAGAACAAAATGATGTTGAAGAAGATGATAATGTGTCTGTTGAGAATGATGAATTTGAGATATATGATATTGTTGATTAGTTTTAAGATTCCCTTGAAGACAATGCTCAATTTTACAAATTTTTGATGAGCTATAACTGTAATGTTTTGACTTTCAGATTTTAAAATAAGAATGAAGATGTATCTATTTTTGTTTTGTGATGACTCGTTTTATTGTTTTATTTTTCATTTTATTTGTATGTGAATCACTATACATTGGAAAATTTGACTAAATGTTGTCATTTTTTTTCTTCAAATGTATAAAAATATGAAATAAAATGATAATTTTTTAATAAAATTTTGAATTTTTTTGTTCAATTATGTTCATAATAATGCTTTATTTGACATGCTATTTTAAAGGAATAGGTACCAAAATGTATAAGTTTTTTTATTATATATGGCTATAAAATGAATATTTTTTTGCTAAATATTCAAAAATAATATTATTTAAGAACACTTTTTTTCGATGTATTGAAGTAAAGGTAAACAATGTATTAAAAATGATGTTTTCCACTATATTTAAAAAGTACGAAACAATAAATTAATTAATGAGACACAATTATATGAAAAATAGTAACTTCAAAAAAGTAAATGGTATTTTTTTTTTAAAATTGAAAGAAGCATGGAAAAATGACTAAAAATACTGTTGAATAAAAAAAAATCAAAATTAGAAAAAATTGAAAATAGATGAAAAATAAGTATTTAAAAAAATAATGTGGAAACATTGTGGATTGAAAAATTTAAAATATCGAAAAACCACCTAAAAACGAAGGGGGGAGGGGGAGTGATACCGGTAGCACCATTTTTAAAAACGGGATAAAAATTTGGACCCCCCCAAAAATGAAAACTCTATAGAGTTCTTGTTAAGTTGGTAACTATGTTTAACGTCCCCACTATAATCCCCAACTTAATAAATGCTTAATACATATATAATGTGTGGCCACGACCAAGCGATGTATATGCAAATTATATTTCTTAGTTTTAATGATATAATGGAATTCCAGTTGCTGGGGGATATAGGTAGAGATGATGGATGAATTAATCCACAAGAGAGGGGAGGGTCTAAGATAATGTCTAAAAGGGGTCCAAGGAGGAATTACCCATGTCTATTAATTCAACCCATTTCCCTAAATTTTATATTGGTATATGAACCTTCTAATTTATGATTGAGTGTCCCCAAAGCCAATCATTGAATGCATGTAAGAGGGTGGGTGTGAGAAGTCACATCCCATAGTTATTGGGAGCATGGGGGCTAAGTAAAATTAGCTTGGGGAAGTGTGTAAGTCAAGCAAGCAAGACAAAGGAGAGAAAATCTGTATGGGAAGTTACAACAATTTTAGATAGTCAAGGTTTTGCATGAACAACAAGAAAAGAGAAGAAAATAAGAGCTTGGAACTGGAGCAACCATCAAGGGTGAATTCTGGATCATGTTGAAGCATTTTGGAGTAGAAGACCGAAGAGACAGGTTGTCATATTTGAAGAGTGAACTCTTATGTGAGTTGCACTGTAATAGCAAGTGTTTACTTTTGTTTTTCCTATTAGCTTTCCTAGCAGTTAGCTCCCTTGAGTTTCACAGTAGAGAGATTCCTAGTTACCTATGTGAGAGAGACCTTGATAAATGAATGGGACACCCGATGGACTGAGAGTAGTTAAGGGGTACATTAATTGGATTAGGTAGGTCAAGAGGAAGATAGATGGTGGAAAATCAGGATAGTTGTAGGATAATACCAGTGGGTTGTGGGAATTTCTGATTTGTGAGTGGACAATGACGAACCATTCTCTTTTGTGAATTGCTAGACCGAGCTCGAGGGTGACTTGCTGTTGAGATTTGGAACAAAAACTATATGGTTGGTGTGACAACCCACTTGCACCTCATTAACTAAACAATAAAAGGTATATAACAAAATCTTATTTATTGTTATTGTTATTGTTATTTATTTTATTCTTCTTGCAATTTACTCGTGCAACATTATCACAAGAAAAATTCTCATACAATTATGGCACTGGCCATGTATAACATATTAATGGTGAAACATAGTTTAGAATCTTGAAAGTGAATAATAAAAATAAAATATACTTACACTTGTTAATACACAACTAAATTCCGATTAAGAAATTATTTGAAAATTTAAGTTTGTATTTTAAAAAATAATAATTACACAGTATCCAAGCTACAAAAAATATTTGTTAAAGACAAATGTAAGACAATATTGGTCTATCCTTGTGATTAAATAATAGAATACTATATACAAAATTTCAATTTCATAAGGATGAACAAATCCGTAGTCTAACTGTTCTATGTTTTGGCCCTTTTTCGGGGATATTTTTTCTTTAATTTTTCTCGAAATCCGGTGAGAAATGGTTGGATCTGCAGATTTGAGTGGTTAATTTTGTATAATCTGAGTGGCCTAATGTTTTTTTAGCATGCTGAATCCATTTATGCATTCAAAAATGCAATTTAAACAACATAATATTGTAATTTTGTGCATATTTATGTCGACGGATTCTGGCGAAAATGACCAAAACGTAGAATATTTTCTTCCAAGAATGACATCAAACTTATTTCAATTCATTTTGGAGACAACTCCTTGATTTTCGTACAATGTTTGTAAGCAATGTATTCCATTTGGATATAATGTTTGTAATGTATTCCATTTGGATACAATGTTTGTAAGCAATGTATTTGATTTGCATACAATGTTTGTAAGCAATGTATTATTTAGTTTTATTCAAACCATTTAATTATATAAACCAACCAAAATTTGAAAAGTAAAATAATATAGGATTAAACTTAATCATGTATCAGTAAGTCAACTGATACATAATGGTGTCTATCCCAAATTTTCTACCGAAGTATCTGTTGTAACATAAAGAATTTATTAAAATTTATTATTTTCTCGCAAAAGATTACCGAAACCTGTCAATTTCTCAACACCTCAAAATTTTGATTTAGTAAGACTCTACTATTCATCCTATTTCTCACATTTAAACTTTCTCCTCAAGTAAAGGTTCCTTATATTATAGTTGTTTGTTCCATGATTATAATGTCAAGTCTGGTTCTATTCAAGTCTATTCTCGTTTCAAAAAAGCCAATTTCTCCTATTCCTCCCAAAAATTGTGTCATGGATCGAACTCAACCTTTCTAATAAATCTTGTTTTCTAATAAATCTTTATTTCAAAACTAATCCGTAGAGACATGTTTTATTTATGTTTAAACTATATCAAAAAATTTGAACATAAATATAATAATATAAAAGGTTTTTGTTTTAAAATATCTTTAAAAAGGTTCAACCAACAATTACTTTTCAAGTCATATGTTAGCAAAGGTCCAAGTTGATGCTCCATATCCAATGACTCTTGTGCAGGAAGATCAATTGTTACATTGTATTGCAACCCCCTAGTGACTCTCGTGGAGGAATATCAATGGTTACACTGTATTGCACCCCCCTAGTGATTTTGACATTTAATGAAAGGGGAGTGGCCATGAAACTTAACCATGGTTTCAGGAGCATTGGCATAGAGGAAATAGGGCAATTGAGCCCCCCCTCCAGAAAGTTTTCAAAATGTTGAAGGACCCCCCACAATTGTTGTGTCTTGTCGATTTGATGAACACATATATGTTCATATTGGACATCTAGTGGATTGGATGGTTTTGGTTGTTGGAAAACACTAGTACTAGGTCTCGGTCCATTTATTTGTATTGCGGGCCTGGGGTTCCATTCCACTAGCTCGTTCCTTGAAACCTTTGGCCACTAACCATATACAACAACTCTTCTTCTTTCATATTTTCACATGGTGTGTGCTACCAATATAGAAGAACCAATGATCATATATTCCTATAAGAAGACAAGTTGTGAGTACTTTTTGCTACACCGAGGATGAGGCTTTGGATTTTGACCCAGATTTGTAGTGATGATGTTAATATAATGACAGATGAGGATATCTTTGTGGCATACAATGTCTATGATTTTCCTATGGGAAACTTTTGTTATGATTATCAACACAAAAATGGAAATCAATCCTCAATACAAGACTAGATACAAGATTGTAGAAGTAATGTTGCGCTAACAAATGTTCTATGGCTGAGAGGAGGATGTTGGTGCCCTGACCTTGACAAGGCATAAGGTTTCTCAATATAAAATTCCTTGGCTTACCAATGATCAATCGATTTCTTGGGAGTTTCCTGCATTATCTCCTGTGCATTTTGTTGGTGATCTACTTTCTAGTGGTGGTGAAAGAAAGTGAATTGGAGAATGTCACACGATTTGTACTTGACAAATTTCCCTTCAAAATATGGAATTTCATGGCTCCATGGTTTTAAAAGATTTGATGTGATGATTTCATATGAAAAGAATGACAAAGTGTTGAGCAGGAACTGAACCAATTCCTTAGCCTTATAGGTCTTTGATATATCTCATTGTTCATGATATTGGAATGCAAATGATGGCATATATTTGATAAAAGTAGATCGAGTCCTGGGACTAAGGATGATATTGGATTCTCTCTAGCCCTCCCATCAATTGAAAGAAATATTACCAAGTTCGTAAAAGACCAAAAGATGATCTCTTGTGTTCAATTTTATTAAAATGATGCACCACGATAGGCATATGCGTGCATGACTCGGAAAATATGAGCTCGACAGGGTTATAAAGAGAGATCTCGTTTTCTAAAAAGTTCTCCTTGCTGAAAACACAGAGACATGAATTTTTTTCGCTATCAAGCTATTTTCTCTCCTTCAAGTTTTCTCAGCTATGATGTTGCAGTCGATTTGGCACCTGAAGTTAAATGAAATCCACCTGAAACATACAAAACCTAGAGATTGAAAGTGATGCTACCATAGAAAGAATTGTTGAAGCATAACTGAAGATTCGTCACAATAATGTGGGATCTTTTCTAGGACATAGGTGTTAAGTATGGAGATGTTGCAGTTCTTGATGTCTCAGCTACATAAATAAAGGAAGATGGTACAGATGGAAAAACACAATATTTTAATCTTGCATGGAAACAAAAAGACCCATTTAAGAAGAAAACAATGTTGCATCAAAATTTGAGTTCAAAGATATAAGTGATGAAGATGTTGGTGATTTACAGAGGATCTATTGGAGATATTACCTTCCATTTTTTTCAAGGCCATGAAATGCCTTTGGGGAAGATGATGGGAAAATAAAATATGAAGAATGCATGAAACCTCTTATTGAGCAGTTAGAGAAAGGAAACATAAAACATTTTTTTTTTTCAAATCACAGGATCCAGTTTCAAAGTGGTAAACATGTCTTGTTCCTTCCTTATAAAATGGTTTCTCTCATAGGAAATCTCATTAAAGAAAACAATCTATAGAAGCCAAAGTTTTCAATAAGGTTGGTTGTGCTCCCTGATAAGAAAAGAAGAATACTATTGTGGACTACAGATGATGATGGAAAATTTAAGTGGTATAGAAAGAGTGTTGATCTTGAAGATATGAAAAATAATGAAACAAGATTTTTTATGCGTCTTTTTGGACCATAAGTAACTGAAAGGATGATGGAAATCAATGTTGTTACCTGCCATATAGAGAAACATATTATTCTTGTATATTTTCATCCATTTCGTCCAATTTCTAGAGGAAGTAAACATGAAGACCATTATGCTGACTTTTATAGACTTTTTTGAGATGTTGATATGAATAGTGCCATTTTTCTCTTGATGAAAATGATGATATTTCTGCAAAGAGAGGAGCTGATGGATATGGATTGCTTAGTACATTTTTGAAAGAAATCCCACCATACAAGAACTTTGAATTTGATGTATCCTTGTTTTCCATGATGACCACACACAGATAAATTGTTGCTAAAGGCCAACTCTTATAGTGGTTCAACCTTAGAAAGAGGGAATTTAAAAGTTGTAAATGACATGGCTATGAAGCTATGAATGTTAGAGGATATTTGATACCAATAAAGATATTATAATTGGAAATGTGAAAGTTTCCCTTAGTGAAACACAAAAACTAATTGAATGTGACAAATGTTAGAATAGGTGGCAACTGGAGAATAATGGAGACTTAATAATAACAACAAACTCCTATTTTTCAGAGAAATGGGACACCACATGGAGTTGAGGTGTCAGGAGCTCCAAAACATTCTTCAACCATAATTCTATTTGAGAAAATCATATCTAATTTTCTAGGTAGTAGTTGAGCATGTGAAAGATATAAAAGCAACAACTGAAGACTGAAAGAGAGGGGGGAAGGTTAAGAGGTTTTTGGCAGTAAGGACCAAGTCCTTTATAATGAAGCATGTAAGGATATTGTTATTTTTCTCATAAATTGAAGATAAATCCATGGATTCTCAACTCATTTCAAACAGAGTCTTGTCTTCTTTTCATTTTTCTATATTAATCTCTCTTATGTTACATTTCTATTCTTTTCTCACAATTTGAATGAAATTGTAAACGACAATTTGGTACAACTACCACTATTGATAAATAATTAAAATGATTTCGTATGTTTGTGGTTGGATTTACTGTCTAGTACTCAGCTCATGCATTTGATATATTGTTGGATTAACTTATTTATGCCCAACAAAACCATTATTGTTCATCCCAGATCTACAAAATTGATGTTGGAAGCTAATACCATTAATCTTCTCAATACATTTTTCTTCGCGATGCGATCCATGAATAAATCTTGGCATGTCAACAGTTTCTTCTAATATATGAAAAACACGCTCTGGAATGTATGCTTTCTTAATGCATTCAATCAATGATGGTATGCTTCCAACATGTTTCATCTTTAATGTTACTAAAAAACAACTGAACATTTGATCAATATGATCATGAGTGTGTCCAACAAGAAGGAAACCAACTTTCACCTTTTGAAAGATTCCCATTTCAACAAGCATGCTTAGATATCCAAGCACAATTTGATTTTGATTTTCGCGACGAGTGTTGTCCAACTGTAGATAGAGAACTTGAGGAATATTTCCAGACCAATGAGTGAGCACATGATAAATTATGGTGATGGGAAAATTTGCATTATTATAAATATTTGGAGCTGTGAAGTAAACCCTTGAACACATTTTTCCATTGAAAACCATACAACCAACCTAGTGAAACTAAATGAAATTCTCTTCTTGTAAATTTTTGGGTGTACAAACAAAATGTGGTAGAAGTGTTTTCTTTTGGTCCATGCCATCAATTATCATACCTAAATATTTGTTTGGAGCATCATAATACTTCTTCCGATATTTGTATAACTTTTTCCTTTCACTTGATTGTTGATTTTGATGTTCTTGAAGTGATTTAACTATGGAATCTGCACATGACATAAAATGAAAATATTGATCATATGTTTTCATAGTTGATAACTATTCACTTAAAAAAAAACAAAATAGTAAATACATACCTCTTTCTGCCCCCTCAGATTTATCTCTTCTTGATTTAAGAGTAGCACATATACTACAAATCCCCATCCTTGACTTCTTAGGAATACAAACATTGCTGAATTGTTTCTTCCATATTCATGTAAAATATGCATATGTAATAAAATTACCACTTCCTTCAACACCTTCAGCATATCCTTTGTACAAGTTGTAAATTTCCCTCCTTGAGAAATTATCTGGAATATGTGTTGTGTCTCTATTTGACATACACTCTCCATCTTTGGAAAAGAAATCACTCATACATGACAATGTAGTGTTTGTCAATGGCCCACTCTCTCATCCATGATGTACCTTTGAATAAAATGAAGTATATTTTTCCAACCTTGTCTGGATTCTTGATAGACGAAGATTACCAATTGAGTGGATTTTTTTGAAATCCTTTATGCAAAGTAAAATATTCCCAATGAGATAATAATATCCTATATTGGTGGATATCATGCACCCCATAAAATATGATTTTTTCATGCTCTTATTCATTGACAAATATGTCTTCCTTTTATTCAAGGCATACATTTAGTCCATACTTTTCAAACAATTCTTTTGACAACATTCACTTGAAATCAATTCATTTGTGGAAATTGATTTAGTGAGAAATTCTTTCTTACACCTTGTAGAACTAGAATGATTTGGATTGATATAAAAAGGTATAGTCCTAGTCCTAGACACAATATTTCTTTGCAATGTCTCCACTATTTCATCATCCTCACTAGAAGGATTTTCCTTATCACCATAAGGAATATCAATTAAAACATTGTCAAGAGACTGAACTAGAGAATGCCATTCACCTTGATTTTTTGCAGCTAAATGATTGAGAACATGATCTTCATTCATATGTCCATCATCTTCATTGATAAACTCGTTCATGACAGGAATACCATAATCAATAGAAAAAGGGTTACCATCCTCACCAATATTATTGGATCTTCCATGAAAATATTCACTGAAAAGAAAATCATCATCAACCATAAGACTGTCAATGCCATTAAGATTCTCACTTGGAAATTTTTTTCCATCATTGTCATCGGTACCTTGAAAATCCTCATTTGGAGGAAAATCATCAAAAATATTGTGTCCACCATTGACATAATCATCATCACTGCTTTAAAAATCCCCACTTGAGGGAAACTTTTCACAATCCTTCTTAGTGCCTTGAAAATCTTCATCAATTTCTTGAAAATCCTCACTTGGAGGAAAATCAACATTATCATCATTGTTTCCTTTTAAGTTATCACTCGGGAAAGAGTGTCCACCAATGGAATAATCATCTTCACTACTTAAAAAATCCCCACTTGAGGGATATTCTTCATCATCCTCATTACTGGCTTGAAAATCCTCACTTGGATGAAAATATTCATTATCCTCATTGGTACCTTGAAAATCCTCACTTGGAGAAAAATCATCATTACCAACATTGCTTCCTTTAAATTTCTCATTTAGGAAAGACTGTCCAACATTCCCATAATCGTGATCACTACTTTTAAAATCCCCACTTGGGGGGAATTCTTCATCATCCTCATCCATGCCTTGGAAATCCTCACTTGGAGGAAAATCCTTATCAGTACCTTCAAAACCCTCACTTGGAGGAAATTCATCATCGCCAACATTGTTGTCTTTACATTCCCCACTCGGGAACGAGTGTCCACCATTGTCATAATTATCTTCAATGATTTTAAAATTTCCAATTGAGGGAAATTCTTCATCATATTCATTGGTGCCTTGGAAATCTTCATCGGTACCTTGAAACTCCTCACTTGGAGGAAAATTTTCATCCCAATCATTTAAACATTGATCATAGTCTCCACTTCGACCTACATTTTGATTATTTTCATTACTATTAAATTGTTGAATATATTTATCACCGTCATATTCCTCCTCTTCATCATCGGTGCCTTCAAAGTCCTCTGATTTAGGACTTTCATGAGGAAGATGCTGAATAACATTGCTTGCACTATGATCAAACTTCTGACTAGATGAAAATTACGATGCCTCATTTACATTACAAGCATTCCCATCGCATTTGCTAGTCTCAACAAAAGAGGTATGCGAACAATTCATTGATGTCTCAGAAATAAAATCTTCTTTATTTGACGAAGCAATCCATTCTCTCTAAGAACATAGAATGATACAAATGCTCACCCTCCCAATGAAATTCTTATAACTTGCAGAATTATCTTTTCTCTCAAAAATCCCCCCCC
>SNQJ01S0193396.1:0-15106 GCA_010110895.2 Picea sitchensis
CACCTCCTGGTTCCTGATCCTTGGGCTCAATCGTTCGGCACATTAGTAAATATTGGTAATGTATTTCGGCCATCAGATGCTCTTCTGACCTCACACATTAGGGGGCATCTGTTATAACCCTAAATTGCACCACACATGCTTACCTGGCATCTGGCCAACTCATATCCCTTCTTTTCCAAAACTCTGTTGAACAACTCTTTGAAAATCCTCTTGTGTCAAGGCCCACGCGCCCTAACCCATTACTGCACACGTGTACACGCTGGCTGACTCACAACAGCCCGCGTGTACCTACAAAAGCACGAAAAAATGAAAGTTGTCAATGGAACAAAAAGCTATGGGTCAGTTAACTAAAACTCCCAGCCATGCATGGTCGAGGGTTCATCCAAAACCCTAGCTCCTTCTAGCCTATAAAAGAAGGAGTAGGGGTACCATTTGGAGAAGGAAAAAATATAGCTAAGAAACTTTGCCCATTTACGTAATCCATTGTCCCAACCCTTTAGCCTTTCCTCATGCCAAAGGAGATTTAACGCAAAGCAGTTGAAGGACAGAAGAAGAGGAGGATCAGGTTCAAGGAGCGGTGGCCAGTCTCAACTTTTGTAAGTTGATTCACTTTACGTAATAAAAAGAATGCTTTTCCCGTCCCAATTCATGAGTTGTCTATGATTTGATTAAGTTTATGTTCGATTTCTAACCCTTGAGTATAGAAGTAGCATGCATGCATAGTTGTTGTTTGTCTTGAGTGCAGGTCATCTGTGGAAGGAGAAACGCAAGCAAGTAATCAAGAACAACGAAGGATCGACATCGAACGTCGGTAATAAGGTAGGTGGTCCTTTTCCATGCATTTACTGAGAAAAAGGGATTTAAATCTTGGGATGTAGGTGTTAGCGCTATGTAATTTGCCTAAGGCTGCGAAGGCAATCACAGAGGTAACCTCGAACCACTTCGAGTCTTAGATCTAGCCCTTCAAGACTCAGAGAGGGATCTCTCTTTTCGATTTAACTTGGTTTGTATAGGATGAATGTTAGGCTAGCTATAAAAGTATAGGGTTTTGATTTTTAAATGGTTAGTTTGGGACAAAAAGGAGGGCCATTGGGCAAATGGGGTCTGTGCTTTAAAATATGTGATTCACTCTCAGATCTGGACAAAGTTCTTTCACAGGGAAAGGTAGCGGCAATATTGGATCGAATTAAGTTTAGATGGCGTCGATTTGAGGAAGAACTAGGGGAGGAAAAAGCCAATCAGAGAGCAGCTAAGAATTTCTAAACTCGCTTTTTAGAAGAAAACATAAAGATTATCACAAGATCAGATGCAGAGTATCTGATGATAAATTCTTCTCTATTACTCTTCTTCTGATAATAAGAAATTGAAAACAAATGTAAAGAGGACAGGAAAATACATTAACAGAGAAAAAACACCACCAATACATCCACACAGGAATCCTGTAGAAAAAAAGCATGTTCATCACTGATTGATCATTTATAATTACATAAAATGTTCTCGCCAAGCACAGCCTACAGTCCAGCACAATAAAACACCTCTCACAGGTTCAGCCATATGGAAAAACACTCCACAGGTAGAAACCTCTCTCACTTAGCCCCAGTCGAACCCTTTTTCTGCCTTTTACAGGTGTATAAATAATAAAAATTGCTATCTGTCCCAAGACTCGAGCTCTTCCTCTGTTTTCTGAAAATAGAAAATAGTTACCAAGATTTACACATGTCAATTGCCATCTGAAACGAATCGAACAGTAAATCAAAGGGAAATTTACAATTGTAACAGCTGCCTCGACATCTGGCATATTGGAGGATGTTTAAAATTCGTTGGCGAATAGACTGAACGCTGGAGGTTTGTTGTAGACTGGTTGAAGGTTGTTAGGATCTGCTAGCAGCTGGAGAATCGATACTCCAACTTCTGCCTGAAAAATAGGGAAACTATGCCACTTGTTATCTAACTACCAGGTTTTCACTGTAGATGAACTCCCTGTTTGCCATATGGTTTGATCTATGCCTGAAAACTGGGATATTTTGCCACCTCTGAACCAAAATAGTATGCAGCCAATGCCTTGGCAAGCTCCGACTTGTCAACACCTGTAGGACCCGAGAAAATGAAACTGGCAATTGGCCTGTTTGGATTCTTCAAACCAACTCTTGCACGACGAATAGCTCGACTTATGGATTTAACTGCCTCGTCTTGCCCGATGATGCATTGGTGGAGTGTTTCCTCCATTTTCAGAAGTTTGTCAGACTCATCAGTTGACACCTTTTCAACTGGAATGCATGTTCATGCACATACAATTTGTTGAATATCTACCTCAGTTACTAATGGATATGCGTCTCCTGCTTCACTCTCAGCCTTTGATTTCTCTTTTCCTTTCTCTGTTAAAGCTGAAATTTGTGCCTTAAGTTCCATCTCACGATCACGTAGCTCTCCAGCCTTTTCAAAGTCCTGGCTTCGAACAGATTCATTCTTTTCTTTTGTAATCTGTCTGAGTTCTTTGTCAAGTTCTCTGGCTTTTTCAGGAAGTTGTGCATGGCGAAGGCGTACTCGAGAACCAGCCTCATCAATGAGATCAATAGCTTTGTCAGGAAGGAAACGATCACTGATATATTGATACGACAACTTTGCAACAGCCATCAAAGCCTCAATAGTATAACGAAGCTTGTGATGAATCTCATATCGCTCACGTAAACCTTTCAGTATCTGTATCATCTCATCAACAGTTCACTCTGGCGCTTGTACAGGTTGGAATCTCCTCTCTAGCGCTGGGTCCTTCTCAATGTGTTTCCTGTATTCATCCAAGGTAGTGGGTCTAATACACTGCATTTCACCTCGTTCGCATCTATCAATCTGATATACAAAACCGGCCTTGGTCTCTGTTCCCGTTTGACTCGCGCATTGTGGTCTCAGGTGCATGGAGCTGGAGCGTTGGAGCTTGGCCCCTTGCGCTCGAGTGTTGGCTTGGATGTTGTTTGCTTTGGTGGTTGACTTGTGTTGACGTTGATGCATATGCGTGGCTCCCTGCAATCGACACCTTGAAACTGGTTCAAACACCTGGCAGAGGGTTTTAAAAGCTGAGTTTTATATATTTTTTTACTCTCTGTGGACAATATCCCACATTCACGTGAAGAGAATATAAAAGGGTATTGATATATGCCAATAGTTGCAAAGTAGTTCGATGTAGTGAGCCCAAGGCTGGATTTGGAGTTTGGTGTTGGCGTTGGCGTTGGCTTGTGTGTTTGTTGTTGGTGCATTAAATAGAGCTTACCCTCGGTGTTGATTATTCAGGGGTTTGGCCATAGGCCAATATATTTTTTTGATAAAAATAATGTCAAATTTTTGCATAAAATTCTGCATAAAGGCCGAGGGGGCACTTTTTTCTGAATTCACCAAACATAGCTTATAAAACCCAAATTTGACTAATAAACCCAACCTTACATTTGACCCACAAGAGTAAAAATTTTGCCATTTCAAACCACTTCACAATTTTTTGATAAAAATGCACCGAAACTCGCTTTGAAGCTTGCGCGCAAGTACTCATCTTATGCTTGGTGAGTGTCGAGCACTTTCTTCCGCCTTCGCCATGCGTCATGAGCAAACACATATGCCTAAAAAAGATAAATATTATTCAGAACACTGATTCTCTATTATATAGGGTTCTAACAGTAGGTAAAAAAGTAGTTTCTATTCGGTCAAATCTGCATGCAAATTCCAAACCTAATTTGCTAGTCCGTAGGGAGTGTTTCCCAACAACTACCCCCTAAAATTACAATGCATAAAAAATGAGAAGACAAAAAAGCGGTTGCTAAACAACCATGTCCTTCCCTCCAAGAACACCTCGCAACTGTGCAATTTTGTGTAAGCAACCATGTCCTTCACTCCAAGAAGACCTCGCAACTGTGCAAGTTTGTGCTCTTTGAAGATTTTGTTGAAGATGTGGATGTCTGCATGGATCTGATGAAGTATATGCATCATTGATATTTCCACACATATCCACTTTATCTTCTTGTAATGAAGAATATCCAAATAAAGTTTGGATGAAACTTTGAAAATCGTGCGGTCGTTTCCAGAAAAATGCTGAAATTTTATTGATTTTAAAACGATCATAACTTCACTTTCCGAACTCCTTTTCGGACGATTTGTTTTTTGAAATTGGATATTTTCCCAAGAGGAATTCAAATATCCAATTTGTTTCTGCAATTTTTTCTCATAAAATATCAGAATGGCGTCTAATGTGAGCGACTCCATTTTTTACTCCTGAGATGCATGCATGGTGCATGCAAAAGTGTCTGCATGTGACTCCTGAGATGCATGCCATATATCTTCCACATGAATTTCAGAAAACAAATCTGAAATGGAGTAGAGACCATCTTCAATTAATGGAATACAAATTTCTGCAAATACTTTTGTAGAAGACTCTTCATAATAAGAGGTTTGATCTTCTGATGGCTTCTCTTCTGGCTCTATCTGTTCGAACTCCTGCATGAAATCTTCACAATATTCTTTATTCCCAAATAGAACCTCCAATCTGGTCCATAATTCATTTGGATTTAATCCTTGTGATTCTTCATATACTTGATGGAAAAGTTCGGGAGAAACACATGTCAATACTTCCTATGGCCATATCTTATCTATTGAGAAAGTCATTTTTCTCATCGACAACATCAGGCTCTACTTCCATTTCCATGGTTATTTGGTACAAGCCTCTGCATCTAATATGAAGCAAAATTTTTGGCTTCCATTCCAAATAGTTATGAGGCATGAGAAGTATTTCCGGTGAATAATCCATCTTTTTGTTGTCTTCAATCTTTTGTACCTGCAAAAAATTAATTTGGTGTATCTTTTTCTTAGCAGTCCATCGGCTCTAATACCATGTAAATGTGTTGAACCTGCACAAAATAGATCTATCTAGAAAATACTACACACATTTGCAGAGAGAAATTGAGAAAGAAGAAGCAAGATAGAAAGAATGGAAGAATTCTCATTAACTGTATTCCACACTCAAAGAGTGAATAATTTACAATAGATATATGATACATGAGTAATTAATGAGCCATAGTGGTAGTCTATATTGATCTGGACACACACCAACAGTTACAAGAGTAAACTGCCACCTAATCTAGTCTCTCAGGCAGTTACGGGAGTGAACTACCACCTAGCTGAGTTAACTAGTCAACTAGTCTTCATTTAACTGACTGAACAAAGAGTAGTGAGTTGGTGATGATCCCAATGTTGCATGGTGACAAAACCAATGCAACATATAAACTCAACTCAACTAGTCAAACTGAAGTGTCCACTGAAAGAGAATATTCTCCAGGTGGAATATTCTCTCCTAAAATATAGGAGACTAGATAATGACTAATTATGAATAATAAACAAGGAAAAACCTTAGGAAAAATAAATCCTAGGTGTGTGTGAATTAAGTCCAACAATAAGTTGTGCTTAAATTCAAATTTGTTCCAAATCCTTTAAACAATCCTTTCATGGAATTTGATGTAAACTTTGGATCTTTGTCTGACACAATTGTCTTGGGTATACCATGCAATCATGCAATTTCCCTCATATAAATATCAACAACATTGGTTTCCTTGTGAGTGAGATTCACTGAAATGAAATGGGCAGCTTTGGTAAGCTTGTCCACCACTACCATGATAGAATCATGTTGCTTGCTTGTTCTGGGAAGGTTCGTGACGAAATCCATTGTTACCACTTCTTATTTACACTTAGGAATGGGTAATGGTTGTAGCAACCCAGCTGGATGTCTATGCTCAGCCTTTACCTTTTGACACGCCAAACATTTGGAAATGTACTCAACAACTTCTTTCTTCATGCCTGGCCAATAATATTGGCTCTTGGTAGATGCAATAGATTTTTGATACCCTAGGTGTCTAACATAAGGTACATTATGCATTTCTCTTAATATCATATTTTTCAATTCTTGGGAATTTGGTACATAAATTATTCTTCTGTACATGAGAATTTCATCATTTCCTAGCTTGTAGTCCTCGATTTTCTGCTGCAAAATACTTGTTGTAATTTTGCCAGTAATTTCATGTATTGCAAATCTCAGCCTCTAAGCTTATGTCTTTCAAATCGGATTGGTACATTCTAATGGTTGTAGCATGAAAATGATGCACTCTTATGTTGCGTGCATCAACCACCTTGTTCTCTTTCCCTTTGATGTGCTTTATATCAAAGTCATATTCACTGAGAAATTCCAAATACTTTTTTTTCCTATCATTTTAAGTTGGCTATTCAAACAAATATTTCAAACCATTATGGTCTATCCTCAGCTCAAACATTTTCCCCATGAGGTAGTGCCTCCACTTATTCAAGGCATGCACTATGGCTACCAACTCCAAATCATGAGTGGCATAATGTCTTTCGTGCTCCTTCAACTTCCTTGATTCGTAACATACAACATACCCATTTTGACTGAGGAATCCACCAAGTCCTTCTTTACATGCATTAGTGCATACATTGAAGTATTTATTTGGATCAACAATCCTTATTATTGGAGCATTGGTTAATAATTGCTTCAATTGTTGGAAACTCCTTTCACACTCCAATGTCCATTGAAACTTCACTCCCTTCTTTTGCAAGGAAGTGATCGGGTGTGCAATCTTTGAGAATCCAACAATAAATCTTATGTAGTAGCCTGCAAGGCCCATGAATGATCCGAATTATGTCACATTCTTTGGTGTTGACCATCCTCTAATGGCCTCAATATTTTTAGGATCCATTGTTATCCCTTCCTCTGATATGATATGCCCCAAATAATGAATTTGGTTCTGATAAAATCAGAACTTGCTCAATTTGGCATATAATGGATGCTCCCTTAATACCTGTAGTACCATCGTCAAATGTTTCTCATTCTCTTCTTCTGACTTTGAATATATAAGAATGTCATCCAAAAATACAATGACAAATTTATCTAAGTATTCTCTGAAAATACCATTCATTAAACACATGAAGACAATTGGTGCATTTGATAACCCAAATGGCACCACTGTGAACTCATAATGACCATACCTTGTCTGAAAGAAGTCTTGTTGATGTCTTCATCTTTAATTCTTACATGATGATAACCTGACCTGAGATCAATCTTGGAGAATATTTTTGCATCCTTCAACTGATCAAAGAGGTCATCGATCCTTGGCAAAGGTTACTTATTCTTTATAGTTACTTTGTTCAACTTCCTGAAGTTAATACAAAGTCTCAATGTTCCATCCTTCTTCTTCACAAATAATACTGGAGCACCCCAAGCTGACACACTTGGGTGTATATACCCCTTCATCGGAAGCTCTTCAAGTTGCATTTGCAACTTCTTCAATTTTGGTGTACTCATCCTGTAAGGAGACTTCGATGTTGGAGTTGCTCCAGGCATTGGATTTATAGAGAAATCAATATCTCTTTTAGGGGTTATTCCTGATATTTCTTTAAATGCATCCTCAAACTCTTTTAGGACTGCATAATCTTCAACATTTGACACCTTATCCTTAGGTGTTTCTTCCATATGAGCTCCAAATATTTGACATCCTTTTCTGTAACATTTCATTAGTTGCAATGCTGAAATTTCTCTGATAGTTATGGCCCTCGGAATTCCTTGTATTGTCCTTAGGTTCCCTTCCTCATCCCAACAAGTAAATTCTTTATTATAATAGTCTAGGATAGCATGGTTTTGGTCCAACCAATCTGTACCAATTAGACAGTTGTAGGAACCTAAAGGAAAGATGCTCAAATCTTCCTTGGTGCTCAATCCATTCATGTCCACTAGGCATGAATTAACCATCTCATTAAATTTTCTTTTGGCTCCGGTAACCAGCTGCACCAACCAATACTTTTCACTCTTGCTTCTTGGAAAATGAAATCTTTCCACCATATTAGGATCTATATAACAATGAATAGCTCCTAAATCAATTAAAATAGGAATGGTTTGGTTGTTGATCATACCTTCCACTTCAATCATATGTGACTCAAACTCATCCTGCTTGTTGTCCAGTTCTGCATAGATCCTAGGTAAATTCCTGCCCATGTCCTCCACTATTTCAGCTTGTTGTACATTGTGAATATCTCTCACTTTTTCACTTCTCTGAGGACAATCTCTATACTTATGATCTCCCTTACCACCCCAACATTGAATAGGTGGTTTCCTTGGCCTTTTTCCTCCTGCCTCAATCATTCTAGGCTCTCTAGAAGTGGGTTGTCCCTGAGGACTTTTACTGAAGAATGGTGGCTTAGTCCCCTTTTTCCTATGTTCCATCTTGTACTTCTTCTTGTCTTCCCAAGATTTTTGGAAAGTTGTCCTTCCTTTATGTTGATCATATAGGCATTTAGCTCGCCTTATGGTCTCCTCCAAAGTTTTGGGATCATCATATTGTATCTTGTCACAGATGAATGATGGAAAACCACTCAAATACCTATGAATCTTAACTGTCTCATCTTGATGAAAGAGACATATTTTAGCATTTCCCAAAACCTTCTTTCATATTCATCTATTTTCATACTCCCTAGCTTCAGTTCAAAAAACTCCTTCATTTTCTTGTCATAATATCTCTTAGTCAAGTATATCTTTTGAAAATACTTCTTGAATTCCTTCCAAGTAAAATTTTTCTCTTTAATGTGTTGCACCTGCACAATTTGGTCCCACCACACAGATTCCTTTCCCTTGAGTTGATAGATAACAATTATTCCTTCTGCATGTGAAGAATAATTATGTAATTGAAAATACTTTCTCATGCCTAGAATCCATGTCTTTGCATCTTCATCCTTCTTGTGCTCACCTTCAAATGTAGGAGGTTTGATTTGTTCATTTATCCTTGTAGCTCATCCACCACAGACCTCTTCTTATGCTTCCTGACAGGGGATGGACTTGAGCTACTGTGTTCTCTCCTTGTGGAATGCCTTGGGGAGTGATGGTGATGTCTGCTAATACTTCTTGTTCTTTCTTCTCATCAGGAGACCTGTAACTTCCTTATTTCCTTGAGTCATTCTCTTTATCCATCTTCTTTTCTATTATGTCCAAGATTTGTGTTAACATTAAATTGAAGTTGTCTTATTGCTTCTTAGATTTCATAAGGATTTCATTATCAGCTTTATAACTTTGGACATCCTTTTGCAAAATTTTAACGATCTCTACCCGGTTAAAGATTTCTTCATTTCCTTCTCCATGTCCATTTGATTTTGTACCTTCATTACCCATATGGACATCCATCCCTCTGACCTCATATTCCTAGATGTAATTCCCTTGTGTATCTTCCATGATTCTGCACTTTGTGATGATCCTAATCTGATCTAGTTGTTGTTAACTCTGCAAAATGTGCAGCCAACGAAACTTTGTTAGGTTGATTGCTTTAACAAATTCAAGAAATTATGCTCAATTCTGGTTCCATAATACATCATAATTCTTTTTTCTAATTTTCCTGAAAATTGCCTACCCAGGTCAATTTTCTGAGTGAGTAGTTATATTCTACTTTTCAAGATCTTACCAATGCTTGCTTCCAAGCTCAATTTTGAGTTTTGAGCAGAAAGTTATGAATATTTGAAAATTGTGCTTCCTGGGAGGCAATCCCTGTGCAGTTGTTCTTTTTCTTCAAAACCGAATTAGCTCTTAGATCTTGTGTTGAATCCTCTCATAAGTACACAGATCCTATTTCTTCTTTAGGTGCAGGTCCGTACAAATTGGAACCCTACAGATTCATTTTTAATCCCTTTTACGTCTTTAAAAATAAGAAACTCAGACACTATCCCCCTTTACTTCAGCAAAAATTTCATATGACCAAGGGCTATGACCAAGCGCTTAGCTAAAATGTGCTTATCTGGAGCTTCAGGACTTCGGTACTTCAGGAATTCGGGCTTCATAGGTTTCACATTCATCACACTTCATTTACTTCGAACGTCGAAGTGGCTAACTTCCCGAACAATATTTCTCCGAAGTTTCGGGACTCCGACGCTCCGCAGTTTCGAGACTCCGACACTCCAGAGCTTCGAGCTTCAAAGGATTTTTCATCACAACCCAACATTTCCTCCAAATGTTGAATTTCCAAACTTCTGGGGTCTCATTAGAAACTATGCAACATGGGGTGCTACGTGGAAAAAATGTGGAGATGACACGTGGCCCAATCGATGGGTGGCACATGTCAAGTTCCAACTAGCAAAAAGTTTTGTGAAAAGAATGAATCAGAATGACATGTGGCATGCATAAAGTGGGTCCACATCACCCTAGGTGACATCAATAGGCTACCTCACTCCAACGCTCCGGGACTTTGGGACTCCGAGATTGGGAGGATCTCTCACCAGAGCACTTCAAACCTCCCGAACACCAAACTGGAAAATCTCCCTAACCATCTCTCTCTGGAGCTTTACTACTTCGGCACTCTAAAACCTCGAGCTTCAGATAAATTCTCAGCATAACACAAAAAATCTCCCGAATGTCGAACTTTCGAACTTCCGAACAGGTCCACATCACCCTAGGTGATGCCAACATGCCACGTCACTTTGGTGCTTCAAGACTTCAGAATTTTGGGCTTCGAAAGATTTCACACCAGCACACTTTAAAACTCCTGAACGTCGAATTTTTGAACATACGCTATATGGAGCTTCAGAACTTTGGGCTTCATAGGTTTCTTCTACCACACACCTCAAAACTCCTGAATGTTGAACTTTCGAACTCCCAAACAAGTGCTCCTTGGAGCTTCAGGACTCCGACGCTCTAGAACTTCAGAACTTTCTGAACCAAAACAATTTTTTGCCCACAATCCTCACAAAGGCAGAATACTTGATAATCTACAAACACGTGTCCTCGACAATAGACGGTCCTGATTTATTTTGATACTTCAAAGATTCAGGGATTTGGGGAACTCTCGACAAAACACTACAAATTTCTCGAACGTTGAATTAGCGAATAATCGCTAATATGAAAACACGCATCCCCAAACATGAACGATCCAAATTTACTCCAGATTTTGGGACTTCAGAAGATTTTCTTCCTGGCAGCTTAAGGACTTGCTTCTGCCGGAGTGTCGAACCTCCAAACTGTCGTGAGATATACGACTCACTCTCGCTTACGTGCAAATCTGATGGATGGGATCTGATCTTCTCCACTGTGCCTTACCTCCTGATCTGTGCTTGATCCAATGGCCCAGATTTGTCCTTGAATAAATCCAACATTCAAGTACTCCTCCTAGTGATCTACGACATAGATTCACTCCAGGACTTTGAAGCTTCGGGGATTTTACCTCATTTTCATCAAAGACTTAAAAAAAAATTGCCAAAACAATGAAGTCCGAAGGATTTGAGGGGGTTAACCGCCGCACTCCTTTACCAGACCTGCCAGCTGTAAAGGATTCAAACCTTTCCAAAAAGATATAAAGGCCCAAGTCAAATCTCGTGGCCCAAATCAACAACCATTGTGGTTTCCCGAATTGCTACACCTCATGAGCTTTCAAACACAGTTAATTTTTGCTCTCAGTGCCTTCCTAGCACTTATGGATTCTCTATGACTCGAAATTTGGCCATTTCAACAACAATTCTCTATGAAATTTTTTCTTTAATTTCCACTTACATGGCCCATTTAGGCTTAGTGTTGAAAACCAGAGCTCTGATACCAAATTGTAACATACCCAACCACCCAAGTCGAGCCATTCCACTCCATAAAAACAATAATTCCATATATATATAGCTTTAATCAGAGAAATATATTTTGCAAATACACAGGTTCATGCGGAAATAACATTACAAATTTACATGTAGTGTACACAGGAAAAACCCATAAATATAAACATGTGTATAAATACACAACATGTAAATTAACAAACAATTGATACTTATCTTTGACAGAAGACCATGAACTACGTGCAGACCTTCCATGATCCTCCCATCCTTAGACTACATTGCACAAACTCTTAGAAATGGGTCACCCCTGAGTTGGGACTAAACTCCACCTGGGTAAAGGGATTCCTAGCTAGAATGAAGCAACTTAGACAACATGAATGATTTCATCTCGGGTGCCAACTCAGACTAACAACCTACAGTCTCTCATTCCCCACGTGTTTGTCCCACCCCAAGAAGTGTTCCCCTTCTCTTCTCAATAGTCCTTCGATTGCCCCACTTCCCTTCCAGGACTTCAACAACAGGTTGGTTAGGAAGTCACAGAGCACTGTAGCTGCAGTTGGTATCCCTCAGAAAATCACTTCCTCTGTAATTCTCTCACCTAGAGAGAGGTTCTCACGGGCCTAAAAAACTGCCTCTTCAATCCACAGGCCTGAAAACTGGCCTCTTCAAACCCACTGGCATGCCAACCCGCTTCTTTAATCGAGATCTTAAGTCAACCAAGTACATGTAATGATGATGAAAGAACTAGCGTTCAATTACATGAATCAATAGAATTTAGGTATGAAACAGGTGATGGCAGCAATGACACTTATATGAGGAACAATACGGGCTCGAGTAAGGTACAGGTATGTTAGTCATGACAGAGAGATACCAATTATATCTCCAGAAGTGCGTGCAAGAGAGAGGTAAAAAATGTTGGAGTGAATGGAAAATGGATTGTGAATCCAGAATCATGAATGTGTTGGTGAATGGGAAGAATGGGAAAAATGGACTAATTTCCCCCACATATATTTGCATGCGCTCTTGATTACACATGGCTCTCAGGGAGCTCATTTCTCTCCTCTTCAGATTCATTCTCTTTCCCATAAGAACTTAGGATAAAATAATTATCCTCACCATAGTCTTTAGGATTAATATTATAATATTCCCTTGGAGATAAGCCCTCTAGCTTAGCCCCTTCCTAGTGGAGTTTACTCCCCCGTACTCTTTTATCGTGGTTGGTCTACATGCATCGATGTATTATATTAATTATATGAGTTCTTACATATAAAAAAATAATCTCATTGGCCTTTAGCATCTAGTCTCTTCATCATAATCATCACATAAGTCTTCTGGCTTATAATAACCTGGCTCACTAGCCTATAAACATATTTACAATTTTAACTGGGGCTTGGTCTTGGGGGTGTTACACCTGATTCAGAACCAGATTCCATTTCAAACACCATAACTACTTCCACTCCTACTCAGCAACACTGAGGTGAATGCATTCCAATCCACTTCATCTTAGGAACCCAACGGTAAGAAGAAAAACAAGGGTAAATCCAAGAAACCTTCTAACGAGAAGGATAATCCAAATACTATTGATACTACCCTCATCGTGAGGCTATCACTAAATTTTTGAAGGGTACCTCCCAACCGGTTCAATAATAAAATATGGTTGCACAAAATCATGCCCCTCCGCAAGACGACAACGCAGGTCATTCCCACCATTGGGATGCTCCCTCAAGTGTCTTTGAGGTGTACATGTTTAATATGGTTAATTTCATGACTCGAGCAAATACTTATGACACTCCTCCAGGTGATGAGGGTAAAGGAAAGGTTGTCGATCAACCCTCCCATCCACTCCTCTTCCATCTTCCAATCCTCTTCATATTGAGAAGAAAATTTCTGACACAACATTGCGCCCGCCAAGAGTGTAATTTGAAAAGTGACATTTAATTCCAATGCACGTTCTTCCCAAAACTACAATATCGTTGAAGATTCGGTACAAGCGCCTTGTGTTATGTCAACCCTCGAAGTTATACATAACTATCCAAGTCAACGTAGAACCCTATTGTCATCCATTGGAGCCACAGATCCGGAATAGTCGAACCTGATTATGTTTAATGTAGATTATTTTAAGGAGAGACTCTCCCACCACTTAGCATTCCAAATTCAAATTTTGGTTGGTGGAAAGAACATCCATCGCACTATTTTGAATGAGGGAGCCTCCACCTGTGTCATATCTTTGTCTTTTTGGAGAGCCCTTGGTTCTCCTAAATTTAACCAGTCTCCTACCACCTTGAAATCATTTTATGAATGTGGTTTCCATACTCACATAATCTTGCAATCTTTCATTGTGACATTGAAGGGTAAAACTGTTTCGGTCGATATTGAAGTGGTTGACACGACCCTGGATTACAATTTTTTACTTGGTCATAGTTGGTTGTATGCGATGATTGCAGTTGCATCTATAGTATTTCATATCTTATGATTTTCCCATCAAGGAAAAATTATCATTGTTTACCAAATTGACTATACAACTCTAGATCTCCACAATGTTGCAGCGAATAATGTCCCTTTTTTAGGACAGTCTAGTTTTGAGAGTGTAGGAGTAAGTCTCCTTAAGGATTCCTCACTCATGGGGGTTTTTCCTTTACCCATCCTCCCACCCTGTAAGTTTCCACATTAAATATGATTTTGAATCAAGTGTGACAACCCCTATAATCATCTGATCCTTTGGTAGTACCTAGTGTTGACGAGCATATTTCATCGTCTCTGTCAAGATCGTTAAAAACTGAAATATACCCCCCTCCTTCCAAATCGAGTATCACTCTGGATCGAGTACTTGAACCTTCTTTTCCTCCACCTAGTGAAAATATTCCTATTAGTAACCAAACACCTAAAGGAGGAAAGAATAAGAGTTGCTGGAGAGAACGATGTTTGGGGGGGAGGTCTCCAGCCTCTAGACATAATGTTGGAGCAAAACCACTAGATTCTACCAAAGAAACTAGGGGGAAAATACCTCTAGAGAGACATGCTTCTAGGAGTGATCCTCGCTTGGGGGTCATTATGATCATAACGTAGTAGTTTATTCTGGAACGAGCTTAGTCTTTGTTATTTATTTTGCTCATAAATACATGAGAATAGGTTACCAAGCTTAGTCTTTGTTCTTTCTCATGCTTGTTAAAACATGAGAATAGGTTACTGAGTATACTTTTATCTATTTTTCGAACTCATAAAATCTATATGAAAAAATGAACTCTTTGGAGTCTCATTTAAGCTCTTTCCAGACTCCCTAAACACGAAAAGATTGTCAAGTGAGATTTCGTCCTTTCACACTCGTTAAAAGGTTTGAAAGGGTGTCTATCGAGTGGTAGTTTATCTCTTTTTTGGCCTCGATGGACTAATTACGAAAAATAAACAATCTTGTCAAGCATGACTAGAAGAGTTCTCCCCTGTATTGTTTTACACATTTTTTGGCTTGGGAGACTAAATTTACAAAAAAATCATCCAT
>SNQJ01S0193398.1:0-17401 GCA_010110895.2 Picea sitchensis
TGTGATTAGTAATTAGTAATACAATATTTTAACAAAATAACAAAAACTCCAAATTCAAATTACTAAACTAATATTGTATAAAATGAAAATGAATGGTTCAAGATTTGTTTGGCATTTTCTTTGCAATTGAAACAACTTTGCATTTGATTCTCTCGTGAAGACTAATTTGGAATAGTCGGAAGAAGACCATGTACAACAAGAAGAAGAGCATCTTGTTACCATGGTGGAAGTGTTACAAATTCCTGCACCTGTAAAGGAGATGTTGGAATTCATGGATGCTTTGGAAGAACATCTAGAGTAATTTGAAGGTAGAGTTCGCAAATAGTGTTTGCAAAGTGAAGGAGAAGGACTTTTATTTTTGGATGCAACCGTGAGTGGGGTGAAGGTGGCTACTTTGGTAGACACAACTGTGATACATATATTTTTGAGTGAATTGCCACAAAGTTTCTCCATCGTAAGCCTCAAATTAGCTTGGCCAGTACAATGTGGTCAACTCAATAGTGGAACCGACAGTTGGGGTTTTCCACCCCACTCCTTTGAGAGTTAGAAGCTAGTTTACAAATGGAACTTGATGGTTGCTACATTGGATGGCCATGCATTTATTTTTGGGTAGGAATTTCTTGTATATTCTAAGGTAGTTCCACTCCCACACACAGGTTTCTTGGTGTTATTAGATGAAGCAAAAATTCCTAGTATAACCATGATGACAAAGAGGAAGCTTGGAAAAATACCTAGGATGTATGTGATTTAAGTTGAGTGAGGGAGTTAGAAGAAGTGTACATAGCCCTTGTGATGCATAACAACATCTAAGGGTGAGTTTGGCCATGTTTTCCTTTAAAGGATTGGGCTAGAAAAAATGAAGGATGACAAAAGTGGAGACATTGGTGAAGTATGTATTGGAGAACACAAATCGACTATGAATCTTGTAATACCATAAGAAAGAGTGCAAGGATGAGTTGAATTCAATCGTCACAACGTGATTCATGTTATTTCTAGTAGAATTATGTAGGGGTTGAATCAGATCAATTGGAAGACTCACTTTTGGAAAAAATTATTAGTGTTGAGACAAAGTAGTACATGTGCTACACATCTGGCTCATCTTGCAGTGTTTTCTCGACAGTTGGCCTCTGATCCAAGATGTGGAAGAGCACCTGACCCTGATCATGTGGTTTTCACATGCCATGTTGAGGGTTGGCACATGAGAAACCTCCCTCGAGAAGGTTGCGAGTGTGTACTTTCAAAAACAACTAAAAAAACTTTCCCTAGTGTTAGTGCATCGCCCTTTCCTATGCAGAAGCCTTCGCAAAGAGTAGGAGGTGTCGGGCGCAATACAGTTACTAGTAGTCATGCACGCTCTCATTGTAAACTGAAGATTTGGAGAGTTAGGGAGGCCAATACCAGTTGCGTCCTTGGGAAGGATATCGTTATGGACAAAGTAGTCAATTTAATAGAAAAATCTCTAGTGGGTAAGTTTTTTTACACCAAAATGACTAAGGTCTAGCTGACAGACTCGATTTTAGATTTTTGGAAGCCTTTGGTTGGATATTGTCCTAGATTTAGCCTTTTTTCCAATCACTGGATGGTTTTCCATTTTCTATCTGAGGGATATTTGGTGAGATTTCTGAACTCTCCTTGGATAATTGATAGAGGTATCTTAATGCTCAAGCGATGGTACCTTGGAGTCAACCCTCTCTCTGGGATTTTCACGAAAAGATTTTTATGGATGTTATTGATGGAGTCAAACCTGGACTCGCTTGGGTTCTGGTGGAATTGGATCTTGACAGAGGGTTAACAGATGTTATTGATATTGTTATTGGAGACACTCATGTCTGTCAACTGGTTGATTACTGGAGGGATCCCTTTTTTTGTCACTCCTACTAGAAACCAGAGCATCTCAAAGATTTTTGTCTATATTCCCTAGAGCACAGATCCGACACAACTTAACCAAATAATCCTGCAGACCTAGATGGAAGCTCCAGATCTAAGAAAATCGACTGTGACTCCTTCATTGGTAAGATGTAGTTTTTTTTCCCATCTTTTTTTGTTAAACTCTCCTCCGATGAGTTTAATTTTTTAAAGNATATGGGTTCATAAGATTTTCAGAAATTTTTGGGATATCCTTATGAAGAAGGTTGATGATTCAGATTTTTGCGTTGATTCAGTTACAGAAGGGTTGGGTATTGTATGTACTCCTCGGTGCTCCCCTCGTGACACACAACCTATTCCTCCCCTAGTCTATTTTTTGTCTGATGACGACCCTTCCAGTCTTGTGGGTTCTAAATTTATTTCTTCTATTGGAATGGAATCGCCTACCGGAATTACAGTTTCTTCCTTTACTCTGATGGTTTTGGATGACCCTAATATTCCTTTAGTCGTAGAGAGTGTTATCCTGTTTTGTCCCAATGTCCCTATGATTGGTGATAATTGTCTTGAGGACCCACAGTTCCTTAAGACCAAGTCGATTATAGATTTATCACCCTCACAAATTCCTATTTGAGACAATACTATGCCTTCTCTTTCCAAATTCTCCAATGTGACTATACGCAAAAATCCTAGACCTCACATCCCTCAGAAACCTCCTAAGGCTATTGATGGTGGTATGGAAAAATTTGGATCCTTGTCCCTGGTTATTATTGATCCAGATATCTCTCTAGTTCCCTCTCTCCCTGATTCCTCGATCCCTAACTCTGACAGGATTTCTTCCCCATCCCTTAGAGAAAGCTAGTCGACCATTGTTTTTCCCTTGTGATTTTACTTTCCTCCAACCTTCATGGGTTTGGGGGACCCACTAAATTAGATTCCCTCAAATTAATTCTGAAACAGGTTATACCTGACATTGTCTTTTTTCAAGAAAACTTGGTGGATGGTGAAAAGGAAAAAAATTACTTTCTTCAATGTCTTCCGACATGGAATGTTGTTGCATTGGACCCAAATGGTCATTCGGGTGGTTTATTATCTGGATGGAACGAAACTTATGTTGAGTTATGTGCATTAGGCACTACTACAGGTATTTTTCTTGAAGGAATATTAAAACATTTTGTGGATCAGGTGAAACTCCCCAACTGTTATGCACCTTATAAAGAAAGGGAAAGTTTATGGAAACCCTTATTAGATTCTGGATTACTCAGCGAAGAGGGCATTATAGTAGGAGGCGATATTAATTTCACTCTTACCGCCAAGGAGGTATGGGGGAACTTGGCTAGGAGTGGTCCTCTTGCAAATTACTTTTCAAATATCCTACTTAATACGGGTTTAGTGGATATCCAACCAACCCAACTTGCACCTACATGGATAAATCGAGGAGTTGGGTTAGCTGGTATCTCGAAAATATTAGATTGGTTTCTTATTGATGAAAATATTCTTGGCAATCAAAAAAAAAATCGATCTTGGATCATTAACTTCTCCATATCTGATCATAACCCAATTTTCTTACAATTTGAGAAGATACTTAGAAAATATCCCCTCTTTTTAAATTCAACAGTTTTTGGATATCAGATCTAGGGTTTTCTTCTATTGTTATAGAAACTTGGCAATATATGAGAATTTGGTTGGATATTTATTCAATCCACCTGCTGAGTTCGAAGTTGAATCATTTAAAGAAAGATACAGTCCACTGGCAGACAAACAAAAAATATCAATTACACACAGAGCTATATAACATTGAACAAAAAATGTTAGAATTTTTTTAGAATTTCCCCTCAGAGGTCTTTTTACAAGAATATTTGGACTTACTGAGGTCTCTCAAACAAAGGATATATGTAATTCTTGCAACAGAATAATCCACTTGGAGGCTCAGGAGTCGAGCAATTTGGATACCTAAGGGGGACAAAAACACCATCTTTTTTCATAAATACACCTCTCAAAGAAGATGTCAAAATACTATATGGGATATAGTTGTTGATGAGGGGAATCTCAAATCCTCATAAAATGAGATTAAGGAGACTTCTTATAAACATTTTAAAGAACAATATAGTGTGATTGATACAGAAGACAATTGGAACCAAATCAATGTACTCAAGGATGTGCCCAGATTCTTTAATGATGTTGACACTGAAGAGATTGGAAAATATGTCACTTTAGAGGAAGTAAAAGAAATAGTCTGTAAAATGACAAAAGATAAAATTCCCGGCCCTGATGGGTGGATACAAGAACTTTTTCGGGATTATTTTGACATTATGGGAGAGGATCTACATAAGGTTGTTGAGGAATCTAGATGCACGGGACATATTCTAGGAGCACTTAATGCTACCTTTTTCACTCGTATACCCAAACTGAGCACTCCATAATATTTTAATGATTTTCGCCCTATTTCCCTTTGTAACTTTGTTTATAAAGTGATTTCGAAAAACATTGCTTCTCGGATAAAAGAGAAATTGGATTCAAGTATATCCTTTGAAAATTTTGGTTTTATTAAAGATAGATTGATATTTGATGTTGTGGGGATTTCTTAGGAATGCTTAGGAATGCTTACACACTTCCAAGTCTAAGAAGCTAAGAAATTTTATTTTGAAGTTGGACTTAAAGAAGGAATATGAAAAAGTGAGCTGGAAATTTCCTCGGTTATTGCTATTTCAGATTGGGTTAAAATGGGAGGTTACCCAATGGATCATGGCTTGTCTAACATATGTTAACATGGCAGTACTCGTAAATGAAGCTCCAACTGATTTATTCAAGATCCATCAAGGTTTATGACAAGGCTTCCCTCTTTCCCCATTGTTGTTACTTTGGTTTTCGAGTGTTTAAATAGATTATTGAAAAAGGTCGTGGAAGCAGGGTCATTTCATGGACTTAAAATTGTTGTTGAGACTATCATCTCACATATTTTCTTTGTTCATGATGTACTCATTTTAGGCGTTGGAAATTATGAGGACTGGATGGTTTTTAAAACTCTATTATCTAATTTATGTCAACCCTCTTGTATGGATGTGAATTGTCAGAAGTCGTGCTTGCTTGCACAAAATATTGATCATAGTCTGGAGAAAAGATTGAAGGTAGCCTTAAATATACAGATTGTTAGCATTGATCAATGTATGAAATACTTAGTTTTTTATTTAAAACCAAACAACTACAGGGTGGCTGACTGGAATTGGATGATTCAAAAGGTTGAGAAGAGGATTGGAAATTGGACTTTCTGCTGGATCTCTTTGGGAGAGAGGCTTATTCTAGAAAAAATTATACTGCAAAGTCTACCCATTTATTGGCTTAGCCTTTTTAAGATACCATCTTCCATTCTCCACAGGATCCAATAGCTTATTTCTAATTTCATTTGGAGAGGAGCAAAAAAAAGTACATGTTTCCACTTAACAAAATGGAAAAATATTGCTAGACCAAAATCAATGGGTGGATGGGGCATTAGAAATCTATTTTGGTTCGCCCAGTCCTTGGCTGCCAAGTCTTGCTAGAAATTTTTATTTGGAAAAGGACCGTGGAATTTGGTACTAAACAAGAAATATTTAAAAGGTATAGATTTAACTTGTTGGTTGCGTAGAGAGGAGCGCAAGTACCTAGTAGCCTCTATCATCTGGAAGAATTTCATGAATTATTTTCCCATCATTAAAAGGAGGTTGGCCTGGTCGATTGGATGTGGTAAATGGGTTATACTTTTTTATGATCCATTCATCGGGTGTAATACTTATTATAAACTCTCGAGTCCTTTAATCCAACATTTAAACAGTTTAATAATTTTCTCCTTAGCGCAGACGAATTTACCAAATTATACTGGAACTAATCAAAGTTGGTACGAGGCAAATCCCTTCAAATTATTATTCTCATAATGAAATTCAAAACCCCATGTTGCATAATATAAGGTCTTTGGCTACAAGGCTATGGACACCCTCACCCAAGTCTTCAAGGAGACAAAATTTGGGGTGTCTTTGAAACCAAAGAGTCACACTAGGTGGGAAAGTGGGCACTTTGGGTGCTCAAACATGAAAAGGAGCTTGCTCAATCATGAGGTGAAGCAAAATTCTAGGTGCACCAAGGTTGGGGAATGCTAGTCCCAAGGGACATGAAGGTTGATGAACGCATGGGTTCATTTAGTTTCCTCGGTCAATGAAGGGACGTGTCAATTCATTTGGGAGTGTTGTTTTGTTAAGGGGCATGGCACATCGAAAGGATGTGATGATTCACGAAGGTGATGTTTAGATTCCATATGAAAGAACAAGGGTGCACAACCAAGAAGGAACAAAAAGGAATAAAAGATCATCTCTAACGTTTTGTGGCACATTTGGGCAAGGAGAGGTGAGCTCTCTCAAGAAATTAATTTGCTCCACATGAGAGGACTCATCTTTCGTTGAGGTGATTCTATGGACATAGTTAGGGAGACCTTATTTGGGTTTATTCTAGGAGCAAGAAGGGTCACTTTGGAGTTTGGGGAAGTCTTGTTGTAGCTCTGGGTGAGGCATGCTATAAGGAAAAACCACAGGTTTGTGGGAAGTCTTGTGAAAGAGAAGAGATAGTGAGTATGTGTTGGGTGCATGTATGAGGTGCATTGCATGAGTTGTGAAAGTTGTTACAACGAGTAAGTCTTGGGGTCATGAATCTGTGTATGAGTGTCTTGTTGAGGTGAGGTGAGTCGTGCAACTCTGCCAATTTATAAACCAAGCCAATAGTGCTCATATTGTAATTTTTTCTTAATAATAAGACTTGGTAAGGTGTTATGAACATCGTGTGCCACCCACACTATATTTTTGTGTCTCTTATTTATTTCAAAAGTGTTCTCTTTGTTTCGTGGATGCAGGCTTAAGTTAATAAGTGTTAAGTTGTTAAAAAAATATCTAACTATACAAGTGAGTTTCACTAGAGTAGAAGTGTGACTCACTTGTATCCTAGAATGGAGTATGGGTATGATATAGGTTAAGAGTCATAGTCTGGATGACGTATCCTCGGTGTTTCCAAGAAGCCAAGTGAGAATCGTCGAGGTCTCGCATGACTTCAAGAGGTGAATTATCACATGAGTTGGGTCCACATCCTATGGGGATGTGACAGATGGTATCAAAGAAGATTTGGCTCATCATGACTATCATACTCCTAATGGTGTTGTTAAGGAACAATGTATTTAGCTTCACAGTTCATTAGGAAGATTGTTTAGTGAGAATGTTTGCACACTTCATGAGCCTTTCGATGGAGAAAAATAGTTCATCGTAGAGACTTTGCATCAAACTTATGACAAAGGTTCTCATTGACAGTGTGATGGGAGGTTTATCTTGGCACACACCTTATACAACCTGAGCATAGATTTTGTGGTGACAATGAAGCACTTCGACAAGCTGGGTGGTCACATAATTCATCACAGAGTTCATCACAGGACTTGTCGTAGATCTGATCATAGATGTCATTTGGGCACAGAGTTGGTGAAGGTTTGGTAATGTGGTATGACCTTTCACTGAGACAGTCTGGGTATAGAATTGGTTTGTTTGATTTGCGATGGAAGTAAGTGTCAGACTTGTGTGAACACCTTGATAAGACAAGGCACATAGTTCATGGGTGAACCAAGCACTTGGGAAAGGTAGAAGAACAAAAGACTTGTCATAGGATTGATCACAGATCTAACTGTAGTGATGAACGAAGAAGTGATTGTAGAGGGTGATTGTAGAAGTGATCAAGAATGGGATAAGTTCCCAATTTTGATGAGTTGAAGCACTAGGTTAAGTTGATGACTTGATGCAACCTAGATAATATTTGTAGAAATTTAGTTGGTTGGGCATATTTTCATCATGACATCTTCATGTTGTGCATCACCAAGAACAACAATTGAGTCGAGATGGGTTTTTAGACGAGTGGGTTGATCACAACCTTTATATGAGGTGATTATTCATAGAGTTATGCAAGTTTTAAGAACAAAATGACTTAGCAGTTGGGTGGTGTCTGCATAGTTCCTTGAGTTGTAAGTAGATAATGTGTAGAGATGGTAGGGCATTGGAGATGAGTTCATTCGGTTACATAGGAATTTTGGGACTTAGATGTATTTATGAAGTGGAAGGATAGAATCATGCTTGTATTGTAGTGAAGGTGATATGCAAGTTTGTGGAGTTATAGATGGTGATTGAGGGAGTTTATGCAGAGAGTCATTGAATTGGCAAAGTAAAGGTCTAGTAAAGTAGAATTAAACCATGGTTGCATCCAAGAGTGTCGTTGGAAAGGTATGGTTGGTTTTGAGTTCATGCATTTCCTAAGTGTTGCGACGAGTTCTTCAAACATAAATCATATGACTTGGCGGTTCACTTGTAATCCATTTCCATGGTGAAAACTGAAATACTTGAGGGTGGAACTATATCATCATAAACAGTGATGATGGATTTTTTTTTGTAATTTTATTTATTTATTTAATAAGAAGCAAACTAATTGGGTAATCCAGTTACAAAGAGTAAACCATTATTCCATGGCTGAGTTAAAGGATAAAAACAACCATATTAACTTATTTTTTGTTGGCATAGGGTCTGACCCAAGGTTTAACGATTCAACAATGCACCAACAAAAACCTAACTACCGACCCTTTCAGCAACACCTGTGAAGCAGATGAAGTCTCACCCAAGTTAAAGGAAGGGGGGGGTTACAGGACTCAGGTGTCTACAACCAGGTTGGGACACATATATTTGATTACAATACTTAATAGAGCACTTAAACAACAATATTCATTAGATCATGAGTCTCATTCATATCGAAAATAAAACCCTTATTACAGATAAACACAGTAATAATAAAGTTCAAGTACTTTCAATGTCTTAGCACATAGAATTATCTCAAATCTAACATTCAAATACCATTAAGCACTAAGAAACAACATTAGATTCATTCATCATACATTATTACAACAATACTGAGCATAAATCACATAAACAACATTGCACAAAGCACATCAAGACACAGGATATACATGGTTCACCTAAGTGTGGGGCTACGTCCACCAACTTCTTCTTATTCTTTATTAGTATTCAATCTTATTACATTCACATGATCCTATGCACAAAGCCACAGAGCCAAGCTTCACACTAGACAGGTGACCTTCCCCCAAAATTAGGTCAAGGCACAGAGCCAACTCCTTGATCGCACAAAGCCTTACATACAACATCTTTGCACAAAGAAACTTACAACACACTTGCACTTAGCTCTATGAGTCTTAACATACTCTTTTCACAAAGTCAACTAGACATGCACTAAGCCAATCAGTCGCTCTACATTTCTTAGCTACTGCTTATTTATACATTTACAAAAAGGCCTAATCATGGGTAAACCCATGGGCTAACATCCCTTAACCCATTACATAAACCCTAGAAAACCCCTTTGTTGGGTGTACAAGTCTACAAAATAAGTAAGATCCTACGATCTCAGCTCTGCCTGGGTGCTCCATCTTCAACCAGCCTGTCGAAGTCCCAAAAGTGGTCAACCACGACCAATGTTTCCTCAAAATTTGGTTGAGGTCCAACAGGCCCCCAACACTCACCTTTGACTCGTCCCGAGTCACTCAGATCTAGGTAACACTGCTTCAAAGGCCTCGAGTTGCCTCAACTTGTTGCTTTGCCAAAGCTTCCTTCTCAACGAACTCCTGGATCAACTACTCTATAACAGACCCTTCCAGGTGTTGTTCCACTATCACAACCATTTGGTCTAGCTGCGAGACTTGTCCTTCAATTTCTTCAAAATTCGTGTAGGATTTGTCCTGCACCGACTATAGTCTTTGTGTCACTTCCATGACTATGCTCTGGATGGAAGCAATCTAATCCTGGACTTCGCGTTGTTCCTGTGATCTCTTCATTTTCTCGACTAGAGTGAGTAGCCTCATCTGCGCCTTCACTGTGGATGCCTATTGTTGCACCTCCAGGAGTTTTGCTTCCATTTTCCTCGGCTATGGATCTTCTTCAAGGCGTTCTTAGGTCTGTGCGCTACAATCACTCAATTTCTAACATTCTGAGGCAATTTTCCTTATCCTTCCAACTACGCTCTTGGTGATTTCTTCCCTCTGATCGTGCACTTCTTGCAGAGTGCTCGACACTACTTGGATATATAACTTCGTTATCCTTTCTTGAAGTTGTTGAATGGCCTCAGCAAGCTTCCCCACTTGAATCTCAGTTGAATCTTCTTCCTACTGTGACAAGCCTAACACACACCAAAGTGCTTTAGTGACCACCTCTTTGACCGCAGTCTGCTCTGTGATCAGCTAGTCTTTTTATTTTTGTATCTTTTCATTTTCCTCCTCGAGCATCGCCTAAATTTCATCTTTCTCCTTCTGTGTAGCTCGAAGTTTCTCTAAGACCTCCTCCTTTTCTTGCTTCAACGATTTTGTAGCCTGCTTCTTTTCTTCTTGGACTCGACAAAGTCGAGCCTCTATTGCATCTACTAGCCTTCATAATTGGGTGGGCTCATCCCACAATTATGCAATCTTGGATGAAGAAGGTGCAGTAGGAACTGCATGGCTCTAATGTATGGCTTGTTGTATCTATTTCATCTCCTTCTTGATTATTTCATACAGCGTTTCCTGCTTCGCTCCATGTTTTTGTAAGATATCCTCTAAATCATCCTCCACTGCTGCGATGATGAGATCGACATCATCCATTGTGAGCACATTCTTCAACTGGGGTTTATTGGCATGGGTTTTCTTTCTTGTTGAGGGTTTCTGCGGAGAAACCTTCTTTTTCTTTGATGTTTCGGCCTTGGTAAGGAGATCCTTTGGTGGTGTAACTTCGCCTTTGTCTTGATTTTCTCCTTATTCCCCTCCTTCCTCTTGGTTCACTTCATTTCCTCCTCCCTCTATGGGTGATTCAGGCCTACTTTCCTCTACGGCATTTTCCTCCTCATCAGTTTCTATTTTCTGCACTTCCTCCTTTTTTTTCTTTTTCTTCACGCTAGCCTATCGATAATGCTTGGTAACCAATCGACTTCCTATGATGTCAGGGTCAGGGAGTTCTTATTCCACCAGTACAAGGAAATTTACTGGCCATTCTTTGGTGATCTCCTCCATGTCTTCATCGGTCATCTTATAATAGAACTGCAACTCCTCCTTACTCTCATCCCTACGCACAGTGATGTAGATAAAGTGTCGATATGCGTGGAACTTTGCTAGCGATATGTACTGGTGCAATGTATTTAGTGTCATTCATGGAAATGCCTCAATAGCATGCTTCAGCTATTGGTAGTAGGCATGGAAAACATCATTTGACTACCACTGCTTCGACGTGTCATTTTTATACCAAAAGGTAGAGAACCTTGCGTCCAATGGCTCTGACGGCTCAACTTTGGGAAATTTTGCTCCTTCCGGCATCTGCCAAGCGACAATTATGATCAATATCAGTAACCAAATGAAATGTAATTCATAGCCCTAATCCTGCACTTCGCATAAGTCATTCTCGAGCTCACTGACGAGGTAACATGCCCAGTTCATTTGCATTCCTTCTACACACTTCCCTGCAAGGTCTACTACAAATCCAGTGACCTTTGTCAAATGGTTCTTTCTGAAAATTTTTCCAGCTATAAGATGACAAGCTAGGTACACTGCGCCATCCTATATGGAGGCTACCTTGTAGCCTTGCTTTCCCTTTTCTACATTGCCATAATCCTCCTTTATGCATTGTGCCAGGGAGAGATCTGAAGTCTTCCCTGGGTAGAACTATTGAGGGTCTGATCCTTGCATGCTTAGTCTTGTGATGAGGTGTATCAGTGCCAGATCCACAGTGACGTTCCTGTTAAGCCATAGATATCCTCAGTGATAGAACGACAGGAGGATTTTAACGCAAGCGTTAACCTCTTGATGTTGGCCAAAGTGAGGGATCTTCATCATGTTCAGTATCATTGACTGCACAAGCTCCTTAATCCATAGTTGGGATACTATGCACGGATTCCTTCTAATCACCTTCATCAAATACCTATGCGGCGTGAGCATCGCGTAGTTCTTCTGGTCTCTGAGGTTGAAGTCGATGTTCTTTAGAGCTGGGATATGTCCTAACTAGGGTCCAACTACATGTATCCCCTTCAGGATGTATGTCATGATCAACATATAATCGAAGTCTCGTGGAATACTATCATGGTTAACCGCACCAGCCAAAGGCGGTATGTACTCTGGAAGAACCGACGCGATTTGTTTCGCGTTAGCCAGATCATCACGGTGTTTTCTTCGCTTCTTAGTAGCGGTTTGGCAAGAACGACGTCCAGTCGAGGGGGATTCTTACAGTCCCCTAGTCGATGATGCATGTATTCCTACAGACATAACTCTCTCAACCATGAGCTCCATGATAATCTCCTCCACAAATTTCTCTAACGCGCTCGGTTCGCTTGACATTCACACTTGTAACCAAATAGATTGGGTAGGCAAATAGATAAGCGAGGTAATCAATAGATGGTGATGTCTAGAAATCACATTGTGATATACACTCAATTCTGTGTTAGTTCGGATAATCACGGGTGGAAAAAAGTGGTCCCGGCGCAGCGTCCAATGAGTTAAATAAGAAAGCGATGTAATGGATTCCTCCAACAGGCAGGAATGCCTCAATCAATACGAATCAAACTATTATGGCATGGTCTAAACGGTCCATTCACTCATAACTTCATTTTCTAACTATTCTTGGGTGTCATTCTAATGGTCAAGGCACCTCCAACGGTCATATAGCTTCGTTGTGGCAAAGTACCATTCTGTGTGGTTCTGTTATTTTGACGAGGTTCAGGTTCTGTGGATATATCTCCTACAAAGTATTTTCTGTAACTTCCTATAGTTTTTCTAACTTGGCCTTCTTCTTATTGAGCTTCTTGGCCTTTTCCCTATGATCTGAGCTTCTCTAACAATTTCTGGAATCCTCTTCCCATTTTTATTCTTATTCTCTCCTGGTAAAAGGACTGCGCACTACTGATATGCTCTTAAAGCTTATGAGGTTAATGTCCCTTCTATTACTATTTTCGAGGTGGCTACACTTCTTTCTTACATGGACAGGTTCTTCAAGCCTTCCTGCGTTATTTCAACAGCTAATTATCTTTCCATCTGTTGCTTCGACTTATCCTCTTGTTCTTCTATTAGTCTCTCTATTTTTCTGGTTATGAGGTCCCTTAGCTCTTGCTTTTTCTTTTTTGTAGCTTCCTCCTCTGCTTTCCTTCTGATCTGGTCCTTCTCAATCCAAATATTTCCTAACAAAGGTGGAAAAGGGGTGTTATTCTCAAAAAAAATAATGACTTCAAATTCTTCTTCAATCGATGTTTCATGATAAATCATAGGTATATAGATAACTCTTCCACATAGGGTTATCATATTTCCTTTAAAAAAATCTATCCTTCCCAATGAAGGTAACATAGCAGGCTTTCCCAAAATTTCCCAAGTGATTTATAGCATAATATTCACATGTGTTTCTTCGTCTAATACACTATCTATGTCGAAGTCTTTTATTCTTGTAACTATGCATTGGTTTTCTTTCAGGATCTATTGTAAACTGATGTCTATGTGATCATCCATTATCTCTTTTAATTGTATTAACATAGTCTCTGACTCTTTTTCTTTATGATTCTCTAACATATCCTTAGTCTTTTGACCTTCTTTATATTTTTCTTGTCTCATGTTCATCTTTTCAACCTTAGTAATCATTCTTGGACAATCCTCAACCTCATGACCAATAGTTTTACAACAAAGACAAATAGGACCTGTACCAGGGAATTCCTTAGTAAGATGTCTCGGTCTTCTACAATTATAACAAAATGTTAATCATCTCTTTTTTTTAAATGATGCCCAATGTCTCCTGTAATGCGCATTGGGACCACAATGTTGGACCTGCAATATGAAAAAATTATTTCTAGGTTCTTGCATCCAATTATTAGTCCAAAAATTCTTTCTATGCATAGGAATAACATATATTTCTCTATTTCTATCAAATTTATTCAGATCAACTCTTTCTTCTAACTGTGCCCTAGTTTTTAGACTAGAACAAAATCTATCAAACATACCTAGATTCATACTTTCGAAGAAAATATTTCCACTTATCTTACCTTTACCAGACCATAAAGCTTTAAGATCTTACCTCTTTTCTTCAGATCTGGTTTCTTTCTTAGCATAGAGCTTCGCAAGTCAAGTAGAATACTGCACTACAGCAACACATCTATGCACAAAGCTTTCTCTTTTCTTTAGTTCCCAGCAATCACAGTTTCAAGTCCTGGAAACGGAACCATTTTTTGGCATAAGGGCAGACCCAGGGTTCGACGCTTCAAAAACGCACCAAAAAAACCCTAACTACTAGCCCTTTTGGCAACACCTGCAAAGAAGATGAAGTCTCACCTGAGGTAGAGGCAAGGGGGGTTGCAGGACTCAGGTATCTATAACCAAGCTGGGACGCATATCTATGATTACAATACTTAACATAGCACTTAAACAACAATATGCATTAGATCATGAGTCTCATTCACATCGCAGATAAAACCCTTATTACATATTAGTGCAGTAATAATAAAGAACAAGTACTTTCAATCACTTAGCACATAGCATTAGCTCAAATATAACATTCAAATACCATTAAGCACTAATCAACAACATTAGATGCATTCATCATACATTATAACAACAACATTGAGCATAAATCACATAAACAACATTGCATAAAGCACATCAAGACATAGGATATACGTGGTTCACCCCAGTGTGGGGCTATTTCCACCAACTTCTTCTTCTTCTTTGTTAGTCTCCAATATTCTTGCATTCACCTTTTTTGGTGCACAAAGCCACAGAGCCAAGCTTCGCACTGGATAGGTGATTTGCACACAACACACTAGATCCACCTTCCCCAAAATCAGTTCAAGGCACAAAGCTAGCTCCTTGATAGCACAAAGCCTTACATACAACGTATGTGCACAAAGAAACTTACAACACACTTGCACTTAGCTCTGCAAGTCTTAACATACTCTTTGCACAAAGCCAACTAGCCATGCACTAAGCCAATTGGTCACTCTACATTTCTTAGCTACTACTTATTTATACATTTACAAAACTGCCTAATCATGGGTAAACCCATGGGTCGACATCCCTTAGCCCATTACATAAACCCTAGAAAAACCCTTTGTTGGGTCCACAAGTCCGCAAAATAAGTAAGATCCTGCGATCTCATCTCCACCTAAGCACTCAATCCTCGACCAGCATGTTGAAGTCCCAAAAGTGGTCAACCATGACCAATGTTTCCTCAAAACTTGGTCGAGGGCCAACAATTAACCATTGTTTTTTTTCTCCCGAAGTCTTTTGTTCATCCTTTGAGCCATTTTATTGTTTTCTTGTCTTTAACTTGTGTCCCATTCTATATTACCAGATATTCACTCTTTAAGGATATGAAATTATGATATGAGAGATGAATAGACATTTAACTACCTTGATACATGTAATGTTTCCCACCTCTTTCTCCCTGGGTTTTTTTTTCTAAAACAGTCTATTTAGAATGAATAACAAAGGGGGAAAAGGGAATCCTTTATAGAATTTTTGGGAATGTTTGAAAAAGGTAGAAGTAGAGCCATTTAATAGGACAACAAAGTCAACCATAGAGAAGCATTCTTCAATATAGGAAATGAGATGAGGATGAATGTCAAAATGGATAAGAGTAAACCTTAGATATCGTGTTAGTGGACATGATCAAAATATTTAGAAAGATTGAATTTGAGTCCAATGTCATGGTTTTTTTAATATTTCATAAGGTGGAGAGATTCTCGAGCTATCTCAATGGCATCATGAATTGTTTACCATTTATGAATCTGAATTGTTCACATGACATGTCTCTAGAGAGAAAGGGTTTAATTCTATAGGAAATAATATTTTAGATGAATTTGAAGATTTATTTATAGAGAGATATAATTCTATAGGAAAATTCCTTAAGGATCTTACAAGAGGTTCTATATTGTTCAAGATGAAGCAAATCTATAGAAAAATATCCTAGAGAATTGAAATAAAATTCTATAGAATTCAATAAGATAACAATAAATGCCTAGGGATTATCATGCACAGAAGCCATAGTGTTTTTGTGCATGCCAAATTGGCATGCACAACATCCCTATGGCTTCTATTCATGCCAAATTGGCATGCACAACAACCCTATGGCTTATGTGCATGCCAAATTAGCATGCACACCAGCCAATAGGGTTGTTATGAACGCCAATTTGGCATGCAAAGAAGACACATGGATGTTGTGCATGCCAATTTGGGATGCACAACATCCATATGTCTTATGTGCATGCCAAATTGAAATGCACAACATCCTTATTGGTTGGTGTGCATGCCAATTTGGCATGCACAGAAGACATAGGTTTGTTGTGCATGATGAATTGGAATTCAAAACATCCCTATGTCTTCTGTTCATGCCAAATTGACATGTACAACAACCCAAATTGACTATTTGGGTGAAATTTGTAGGAATTGAATATCTCTTATATTTTTCTTCCTTGGATCTTGGTAGATATGTTGAAATGCCTAACTACTTGCCTTGGAATTTCTTGAATTACCTGCATTCCATTCCATTTGGATTGTTCACTATCCATATTATGTTTTGGGCTATCGAATAGATAGCTTGATAATGGAAAAAAGAACTATTAAAATCTCCTTTGACTAGCCAACTCACAATATTATTTTTCGCCATTTGGCCTCCTCCTTTCCCATCATTTTTTTCCCTTTCTAGTGCTCCCAACTACTCCATGTTCATGACATCTCTTTGATCCAAAGTAAAACATTCTAATAAATATTCTATCGTATATTTGTGTGATCATTGTTGTATCTTTTGAAGGTCTCATTTTCCTAATTTATAACAATACTTTTAGTCCATGAGAGGTTTTCAAAGAATTGTTTTGTCACATTGTTCTCATTCAAGGGATCATAATGTTTCCAATTATATTTAACAAGTTCTCCTTCAATGGTTCAAAATGTTTCCATTTATATCTAACAAGACCTTGAAAGTCCTCATAAGTAATCCATTGTGGATTTTAGTTAAAAAGGAGTTGGGGGTTTTTCACCTTAGAAATCCATTTCTAATATAGAATGGGAAACTTGTTCACTTCATCTTGCTTCCTCTTCCCTTTACTAAATTTAGAAACTAACTTTAACAATACATGACCAAAGTTTTAGGGGGAATTAGCCATATGGATTTCATCATTGGTATTCCGATGGTTTTTTCTAAGATAGTAAATCTTAAGGTGGTAATATTTACAATAGTATCTATAGTTGAATGACACATTTTGATAGTTCAATGGTTTTCATATTTCCTCCCCTCCTATTGATAGACTAATAAACTCAAGAAAAGCTTCTAGAAAATCCATTAATACATAGTTTTTTGCAACTATCATATTAGAATAATTAAAAAGGCCATATATTTTTTAAGAAAATCCCCTAGCTTGTCATCAATCACACAAAACATGTTTTCATTATAGAACTCATTAAGTACAAATGGAACTTTACCCATATGTGTATCCT